>RJWM01003182.1:32552-116807 GCA_004363535.1 Dasyprocta punctata
AAAAAAAAAAAAAAAAAAAAAAAAAGGAAATTGCAATAAAAAGACACTTTTCAGTAGAAGACACACGAATGCCCAGTATGTATATACAAAATATTCGTTGTGTTTGGCCATGACAGAAATGCAACTTATGTATTTATTTTTATTTTAAAGAAAAAAATAAAAACAATGGTACAAAATTTCAAAATAAGGTTACAGGAGAGTAACAATGGTTAGTACATTGGGTATTATTATCTTCAAAATAGGTGCTCCTGTTACAAGATATAGGCATAAAAAATGATCAAACAACATAAGCACAAACCTTTCTTTTCAATGGGCTGATAGCAATTAGTAGTATAACTATCCGCACTATTTTGTGTATATATATTTATATATATATATTTTTTCCTTTTCTCGTCCTTCTTTTCTTCTTTTCCTACCCCAGTTCCTCTTCTCTTTTGAACAGTTTCTTCCCATTTCACAATATCTATTTTACATTTTGGATCTTATTTACCTTTTCAGATTCTTATGCTAGGTAGACGATGTTAAAAACAGCATGGAGATTTCATCTTACTGCAGTCAGAATTGCTATGAAGGACTCAAAAAACAACAAATTCTAATGAGGTTGTGTAGAAAAAGGAACCTTCTATACTGTTGTTGGGAATGTAAACTAGCACAACCACTGTGGAAATCGGAATGGAGATTCCTTTAAAAATTAAATATAAGTAGATAAATAGATACAGACTATTGTGGTTTTCCTCATGATAGCCTGCTCTCCTTCCTCCAGGATGTACTTTTATCCTGCTTTTTTCTCTTTTACTAGACCCATGCTTGCTCTGGTGATCCAGTTTCTCTCTCTTCACTTTTACTTTTTCAAATGAACTTTGCCACCGCTTTAGAAAAGCAATTCCATTTGGCCCATCTAAACCTCTTCTAAGTGTCTTTCTGAAATATTTCAAGTCATCACATTTCAGTGATACATTCATATCCATTTTTATAGCAGCACAATTCACAAAAGGTAAATTAAGGAAGTGCCCTATATGCCCATCAACAGATGAATGAATAAAGAAAATGTGGTTTATATGCACAAAACTTACTTAGCCAAAAGGAAAGATAAATTTGAGTTATTTCTAAAAAATAAAGTTATCTTGAAATTGTAGAACTAAGTGAAATAAATCAGATACATGAATAATGCAAAGAGCAAAATGAAAGAGAGGTGGTAGGAAACAGGGAGATATACATTGTGCATTTTTGAAGGGATTTGGTGATAAGGGAATGAGGGGAGAGGGAGTAGAAATGATCAGGATTCAATATGTTTATGTACCAATTCCCTAAGATGACTCTATTAATCTATTGCAAATATTTAGTAATGAAAACCACAAGGACAACTCTCTTTCCTTCAACAGTATCATAGACATCCAAATGTTCCTTTGTGGATGCTTGAGTATGAAGTACACAAAAAGAAATTAAGATTCTGTTGGAAGAATATGTGGAGGACAGATTACCACAAATATTTCAGAAGAAAAGATCCAAATGCCAGAAGAACAATCCACCACTCTTAAAGGAAATGCTAAGGACAGAGTTTTTTGTTCAAATTTATTTTCCTTGTTTGCTAGTAGGGTGTAGTAATTTGGATGTAATCTGATCTTTCAGATGTGTGTGCATGTGTGTTTGTATGAATAGATACACTGAAATCCAGCATTTGTAAGGAGTTGCCAAACTGGTTGACACTAGGATCCAGGGCCTACATCCTTTTCTCTCCTCCACCCACTTTAAAAAATACTCTTGATGAACATTTTATCAATATTGGAAACTGAGGAATCAAATACCATTAATTTTGCTTTTTTATTTTTAAAGATAATAAAACAAAACAGAATAAAGCATATCAGAACAGAACAATGCAAGCAATACAAGACTTCAAAACAAGATAATAGGAAATCAAAAACAACTACTATAATGTCTCTTGTTTTCTTCAAAATAGCTGCCCATACGTTCACACTTGATAAAATCAAACAAAACAAAGCAGAATAAAACCAATCTAAACAAAAGAATGAAAGCATTATAAGACTTCAAAACAAGATAATAGGAAATTAACAGTGGTTACCATAATACATCTTGTTATCATCAATATAGCTGCCTGTACCATTAGACGCAGTAAAATCTAACAAAACAAGACAGAAAAAAAGCAAACCTAACAGAATTATGAAAACAATACAAGAATTCAAAACAAGATAATAGGAAATTAATAGTGGTTACCACAGTCCCTTTTAGGCATTTCCTCCCCTATCACTTTCATAATATCTATTGGGCTTTTTGGATCCTACTAACTCCTTCAGTTTTTATGCTAGGGAGGAAACTTGGTGTTCACCCATATGAGTCCAAACTGCTTCACCCATAAGCATAATCTCTAGTTGCATCCATTTGCCTACAAGAGCCTCAAGATTATCCTACTTTGTAGCTGGGTAGCTTTACATTGTATAAAAATACCATGTCTTTCTTATCCATTTTGTGGTTGATGGGCAAGTTACCCTTGCTTTTTTTCTGGTCTTCTGTCATGTGGGACAATTGTTTTCTCTCCTTTGATTTTCAGTCTATGAATTCCCTTTCAAGTTAAATGTGTTTCTTGTATACAGTACATTGAAGGATCTTGTTTCTTGATCCACTCTCCCTGTGTTTCTGTTCATTAGTGAACTGAGGCCATCTACATTAATGGTTACAACCAGCATGCATTAGTTCATCTCTGCCATGCTATCCTGCTGCTGTTGGCCCTCCACTTTTCCCCTTCATTCAATTGCCTGTCCTGTTTGGTGATCCTATTCTGTTGCTGTTCCTGGAACCATGGTCATCTTTATCTCTCTCTAGAATATCCTTCAGCACTCTCTGTAGGGTTGGATTGGTGGTCATGAATTCCTTCAGTTGTTCTTTTCCATGGAAGTATCTTATTTTTCTATCAATTTTTGAAGATAGTTTTGCAGGGTACATCAATCTGGGTTGGAAGTTGTTTTCTTTCAGGATTTGAAACACTTCACTCCAAAATCTTCTTAACTTGATGGTTTGTATTGACAAGCCTGCCATGATTCTGATGGGTTTTCCTTTATAAGTGATCTGTTTCTTTTCTCTAACAACTTTTAATATTCTATTCTTGTACTGAATTTCTGGGATCTTGATTATTATATGTCTGGGTGAAGGTTTATTCTAGTTTTGCTAGTTGGAGTTCTATATGCATCTCTTCTCTGTATGCTAGATCCTTTCCCCATATTTGGGAATTTTTCTGCTATTATTTCTGTAAATAGTCTTTTTATTTCATTTGTGTTGACCCCTCCTTCTTCACTGATACCTATCACTCTTAAATTATTTTTCTTTCCTTTATCTTGCAGCAATTGGATTGTTGTTTCCTGGTTTCTTGTTATTTTTAAGAGATCTTTTCTTTCATGATTGCTAGCTGTGATCCTGTCTTGGAGGTCTGAAAGTCTATCTTCAGTCTCTTTCAAATGGTTTTGCCAGCTTTCAACCAACTTTTTAATTTCCTGGATATTCTTTGAATCTGTTTCATGCATTGTAATTCCTTCCTATATTGTTCATTCAAAGTTTCCATCATTTTCCTATGTTTCTCTTTTTTTTCTAAATCTAGGTCTTCTTTAGATATGCTCCAAAATTTTTGCACTATGTTTGTGATTTCTTCTTTTACCTGAGGCATTATTTCTGTTCTGATTACTTTTACAGTCTCATGAGGTTGTTTCTTTACTATTGTCTTGAGATTTCAGGTGTGTGATTCCCATTTTCTTCCATGAGTATATATCCCAGACTTGTTCCATGTGGGCTAGAGGTCTGAGATTGCCTTTTGCTCCTTCATTTTGACATTCTCCTTGGTTTCTTCCAATAAGCTGGTGTATGGTCCCAGGAACTACCCACATTGTCTGCCCCTCTGCAGTGTAGGGGAATGGGACAGGCACCTGGGTTACTCTGAACCCAGGTTCCCAGGGAGGTAGCATAGGACAGCTTCTCCAGACTCATTCAGCTACACTGAGGATTCCTCGATGGCCAGCAGTGTGTGGTGGTGGGGCTGCTGCTTCTCTCAGCCTGCATGTCTACACCAGGACTCCCACGATGGTGGCAAGCACATAGGGGTGTGGTTGTCTGATCCATCTAGTAGGTGCTGGCTGCCCAAAGGAAGCAAAGGCCTCCAATGGTGGCCTGAGGGCACACTGGGTGTATCTGGCTGTGTCTCCCTGCCTTTGCTGGCTGCCTGCAGGAAGCAAGCCTTTTGATGGTGGTGGCCAGCAAGCAAGGGTGGATCTGTCTGCATCTCCCTGCCAGAATTGGCTGCCCCCATGAATCAAGCTTTTGGATGGCAGCAGTGGTGCACAGGGGTGGATCTAAAATACCATTAATTTTGGATCATGTGTTTGTTCATTTCAAAATGAAAATGTGTCAATATTTCTGTTCTGTACTTCTATTTTAAGAGGCTTATTGTTTGACTAAAAAACTAAACTTTAGGCTGTAATGTAGACTATTAGGTGTTGACTCCAAAACGAATTTTCACTGTGCTTTAAAACAACTTCATGCCTTCGATTGTTAGGACTCATGTTCCCTAGTTCAAACTTATGTCTTTGATACATTTGCCACTAGCAAATAATTGTCATAAAAATATATTCAGGTGCAATCTCACTGGTTCAGAATATTTCTGGCATTAAGTCACATGGCAAAATAGCTCTTATCTCTAGTTTTACTGAAGAATTTCACTTCCTGTTAAAGAGAATTTTCATATTAATAAATAACCACTCAGGTATCCATTATCACCAGTAGCAGTGTTGCTATTGCTTTACACTTTAATATCTTATTGGTTTGTTTTCTTGTAAGTGTTTTTCACTGCCATATATTGTACAGTAAAATCTTCCAAGTAACTCTTAAAATGTGTTCTCAAATAGAGAGTTATTTCCTGATACAGGTTGGAAAACTAGGAATGAGTGTTTTCAGGTGTTGTGGCCACCAATTTCTATATACCATGCTGATGAAGCCCAACTGTAAAGTACCACAACAACCTAGCTGTTGTGAACACCTCAAGACATATTTCACATAGTTTTCTCATTTAAACATAACAGCCCTCTGAGATAATGATTATATCTCCACCTTGCAGAAGAAGTAGCTGATTTAAGTGGATTTACTTCAAATTTTCTAGTCAAGTAAGTGATAGAACTGAGATGGGCACACAAACTAGTTTAATTTCAAGGTCTATAATGCTTTATTTCCTTTAATTGTGAAGACTAACTAAATTTTAGAAAGGATATAATATAGTAGAACCTGTATTGAAAAAATAATTTCTCTGAGTATAAAGATTTACTCTCATTAAAATAATTAAACTGGTATGAAAATTTTTATTGGACAGTAATTTCTAGTCCCCATCATTATGCTCCTCAACAGTAATTATCTAGAAGAATGTCAAGTGGAATAATTTTAGTCTTTACATAAATTATGTCAGACATCAACTTCTGTCTTAGTTACTTTTCACTCGTTGCTGGGACAAAATACCTGACTCCCAAAATTAGGGAAGGAAAGGTTTATTTCTTACAGTTTGTGGGGGCTTGGGTCCTTTCATAGTTGGCTCCAAGGCAGCATGGCGTGGTGGGGCAGCCATTCATGGTAGCCACCAAACATCAAGGCAAACCTGTGAGAAAGGGAAAGAGCAAGAGGGAGAGAGTAAGACATGCATTCCTTTCATTGTATGTCGGTTCCACCTCTGGGAGGGTGCGACACTCACATCACCAATCCCAGTGACAGACAACAAACCAATCACGAGCACCAGACTCAGCCCCGTCCAAATTACATGAGGCTTTGTTGGGACACAGGATCAAACCAATACAACTTCTCAATAAAGTTTTCTTTCCTCTATTAAAAATTACAACCCTCTCTGTTGAGAAACACTCCCTATTCTGCTTTCCTGCTTTATTCTTCTGCTTATCATACATTGCCATTTTTTATCCTATAATACTGATATTTGTTCATCATTTTTCCAATTAAGGATGTATGACCCTCAAAGGCAGGAATTGCTCACTGTAGTATTCTCAAATCCTAAAATGGTGGTTCACACATAGTAGGTATGACTAGTTCAAATCAAGATTTGCCAACTTCTTTGGATTAGGAAAAGCCTAGAAGATTAGTAATGTACACCCCTGGATGTCTCTGGGAGGGCCATGACTTGATACCGTATATGGTCCCTGACCACTTCCTCTCTCGGCTCTGTTTCCTGACCACAGTGAACTAAGAATCTTTGCTCTTCTGGACTCTTCTGCCTTGATGTTTTTGTCTTGGTACCAACTCACCATGGACTATACCCACAACCATGAATTAAATTAGACTTTCCTTCCTTTAAGTTGTGGATGTTAGGTATTGTGTCTCAGGAACAGGATAACTGATTAACTCAGTAGGCTTCTAGTAAATGTATTTTGGATGAGTGAATTTAAAGGTTTCTTCTTGGCTTCTAGCAGGGAAACTCTCTAAAGAATATTGTACACTAGTTGCTATTTTTTTTTACATTCCTATGTTTCTGGTATTTTCTTGGGTAAGTAATGGAGATTATGTTAGCTTCCCATCACTGATGAAGTATCTGTGCAAACTAGTTATAAGAAGAAATAATTATTTTATCTCATGGTTTCAGATATTTCAGGATTTGGTCGCTTGAACTTTTTTTCACGTGTCATGAGACTACCTCATGACAGAGAGCATGTGATAGACAAAATTATCTCACGATGACCAAGAAGCAAATCAGAGAGAAAAGATTCAAAATCCCAATATCCCTTTCATGGGCATACCCCAATTTCCCTAACTTCCTTTCACTAGGCCCCACAACTAGAATTTCCTACCACTTCCTGATAGTACCATTTGGGCTTTGGGGTCATTCTTATCCAAACTGTAGCAAAGATAGAATTGATCAGTGTGACTGTTCATCATGGTATGTCAACTTGGTTGGATTAAGAAATTCCCATGTGATTAGTAAAGCATACTTCTGGGTGTGTCTGGATTGGTCTTGGTGGTGATAATTGGATATTATATCTGGCTCATTTTTTCCTCTAGTACTGTTCCTCTTCTCTGTTTCCCAACCACCATGAACTAAACACCATTTTTTTTATTATTTTATGGAAAAATGTTAAAATACTTCATAACAAAATAATAGGAGAACAACAGTAGTTAACATGTTACATACTGCTACCTTTAAAGTAGTTGCTTAGGGTACAAGATAAGGGCATAAAGACTTCTCCAACTGATACATATAGCACAAACTTTCCCTTTTAATGAACTAAGAGACAGTTATAGTATAACTGACTTGCATGTTTTCTCTTTTCTTTACTGTCCTTTCCCCTTTCACCTATCCTTGTTCTTTTTTCCTTTCAAACAATTTCTTTATATTTCACAATATCTATTGTACATTTTGGAACTTGCTTTTTCAGTTTCTCACACCAGAGAGACAATATGATGCTTACACGAATGAATCTGATTTATTTCACTTATGAGCAGGGCCTCAAGTTGCATCCATTTACCTATAAAAGTCTCAAGTTTATCCTTCTTTATGGTTCAGTAGTACTCCATTGTATATTAAAAAAACCACATCTTTTTTATCCATTCATCAGTCGATGGTCATTTGGGTTGTTTTAAAGATTTAGCTATTACAAATTGTGCTGCTATAAACATGGGTACACATATATTGCTGTGGTATGATGTTTTTAATTTTTCTGGAAAGATACCCCAAAGGGGAAGATCTGGGTGGAATGGGACTGCTTATCCTAGTTTTCTGAGAACTCTCCACACTTATTTCCACAGTGGTTGTATCAGTCTACATTCCCAACATCTGTGGAGAAGGGTTCCTTCTTCCCCACACACCTGCCACCATTAGTTATTGGTTGATTTCTTGATAATAGCCATTCTTTCTGGAGTGAAATGGAATCTCAGCGTTGTTTTAATTTGCATCTCTTGAATAACCAGTGATGTTGAACATTTTTTCATATATTTATTTGCCATTTGCATCTCTTCATCTGAGAAGTGTGTATTCATCTCAGCTGCCCATTTTTGGATTGGGTCTTTGAATTTGGGGGATTTAAATTTTTTCAGTTCTTTATATGTTCCAGATACAAGTCTTTTGTCTGAGGGATAATAGGTTAAAACTTTTTCCCACTCTGTGGATTTTCTTTTCACTCTGTTGGTGATTTCTTTTGCTGTGCAAAATATTTTTAGTAAGATGAGGCCCCATTTGTTGAGTCTTTGAGGTATTTCTCGTGCAGTCTGGGTTTTCTTCATACTGAACTTTCTACCTACGCCTATGTCTTTAAGGTTGCTACCTACTTTCTGTTCCACAAAGGGATAGCAGGAGGCATCACAATCTCTGACTTGAAATTATACCGCAGAGCTACTGTGACAAAATCAGCATAGTACTGGTAAAAAACAGACCTGAGGACTAGTGTAACAGATTAAAAGATGCAGACACAACCCCAAAACATTCAGCCACCTTATCTTTGAAAAAGGGGCCAAACGTGTTCACTGAAAGAAAGATAGCCTCTTTAATAAATAGTGCTGGAGAAATTGGCTTTCCACATGCTGAAGACTAAAACTGGACCCATGTCTATCACCGTACATTAAACTAAAGTCAAAATGGATCAAAGATCTAAATACTAAAACTGAATTAAACATCTTTACTCGACCATGCATTTCTGCTTTGCAGCCAGATGTCCATATGTTGAATCCTTTCAAACTGTGAGCCAAATTAGACCTCTCCTATTTAAACTGTAAATCCTAGGTATTGTAGTCTAGCAACAAGAAATCTGACTAATACAGACACATAAATTTCTATAGTTTTGATCTGAAATGTCTCCCTAAAACCTATGTATTAGATCATTTGTTTGTTCCAAGTTTGGTAGTAGGGAGATGTGGTGGAAACTCTAAGAGGTGGGGTATAGTTAAAAAGAGTAAGGTGACTGGGAACATGCCCTTAAAAGAATGCTGAAGCCCTCACATCTTAATTTCTCCTCTTTTTGCAATTTTGTTGCCATGAGGTGAGCAGTTTCCTCCACAGATGTTCCCCATCAGCATCACCCACTTCACCACAGGCCCCAAAAAGCAATGGAACCAACTATAGACTGAAACCTCTAAAACTGTGAATGAAAATAAGCCTTTCTCTTATAAATTGTTAATCCCAGATATTTTGCTATAATGGTGAAAAGCTGACTAATACATAGGCTTCCTAGAAAGGTGAGTTTGGAAGTGTGATTTGAAAAGATTGAAGATGAGAATAGTGGAGAATAAAGTTAAAAAAGTCTTCCCAAATAGAAAAGATATCATCCAGAGTGGGTGTAATTGGCTTTGTTAAAGGGGATGCCATTGTTCAACAATAGTCATAAATTAAAATAAAGTGAATTCAACTAAACAGCAGCTTTGAAATCCAGAAAAGTTCACTTACGGTTGATATCCCAGGGAGTGAACAAAATCAGCAGATATCAAGGTTCCCATTACTTATTAGCTCTGTGTCCTTTTTCAAGTTACTATATCCCTGTGTGCTTTGGTTCTCTCATCTGTGCAATGGGGACAAAGCAGTGAAGTGCATACCTCATAGGATTGTTGTAAGAGTTGAGACAGTATAGACAAAATCCAGCACAAAGCTCAGCATATAATGAAAGAGTAATGTTATCTCTCATTCTTATTATTATAATATCAGGAGTATTTCACATCTTCAAAACTTGTGGTTTTAAGGGGTCACAAAACCAAGGGCTTTGGTTAAAAATGTCAGTGGAGTGCAGGGGGAACTGGGATAAGAGGCCATCCACAGAGCAGCAACAATGAATCAGTTTTATGTTGCTACACATCTAAATGCTGACACCGTAACTTAAAGTAGAGGAGGTTCATTTTGGCTCACAGTTCAGAAATTTCAGTCCATATTCAACAAGGTTAAATGCAGAAACAGCAAGGCAGAAGGACATAGGTGAGGGAAAGCTATTAGAAATCATGCTGATTGGAAAGCTGACACCAGTAGTTACAGAATGAAGTGAACTCTGGATAACTTCTTGGATTCTAGGCAGCTCAACGAAACTGGCAGAGTGCAGGAGGAGGAGGTGGGCAATCTGAACGTTTTAAGTTTTGACAGTGAGAATGAGCTCTGCATATATACTATTACTACTTTTCTATACAGAGAAATGACTGTGTGATTCCTTACACTTAGTAGTTTTAGCAACTGCAGACATTCCTCATTTAATGACCTACCTGTTTAATGACAGTTCAGATTTAAGACTGAGATGTGCTGTTCCTACTTATGACTCACTGCTTAGACTTATGACCTGTCTTTTTTTGGTGCAGTTCATACATCTTGCTTGTAGAGCCTCAGTGTCTTTTTTTGTACAGTGCTCTGTGTTTATGCAGTACTGCAACTTTTGCTAATTTACTGTATAGTACTGTACTTCTATGTTCTGTTATACATTACTGCACTGCATATGTTATGCAAATAAAAGCGAAGTCATCCAGTTGAAGTTTCCTTTGATGATTTATTTGTTCTGAATATTTTAGTGTACATGCAATTCCTCATTTAGTGACCAATTCAGGAACAGAACTTGGTCATTAAATGAGGGATGTCCATAATGAATTAAGCAAGCCAGAGTGGAGGCAAAAGTAGTAGGGCTAGTTTGAAGGCTGTGATTATTATTTTGGTTCTCAGTTGAAACATATGAAATTTCGTAGAAACCCCATGTTGTAATCCATATGAGATAGTTTAACAAAAATATATGATATGAAACTTAAAAAATGGCAGAGCAGTGAGTTCCAGCAACTCTGCTACTCTAGGATGCAGTGTCTAGAGTCTGGAAAACAGTAGCTTGTAGAGGAATCAAAGTGGGAAGAGGTTATATGGAAACCAAGAGACAAGTGACAAAGGAGGAGAAAAAGCATTAAGTGATATGGAAGAAATAGAACACATTATAAAGGAGAGAGCAGAACCACTGCAGACTGCATCACCACTGAAAGCAGCTGGCCAGCTACTAGCTGAGAGTCAAGGTGAAAAAAACTTTGTGCTCATGGAGAACCAGAGAACTGCATTGGGATGGAGAGAATCAGCGGCAGTTGGAACCAGCAAGGAAAACATGGGATACTGCTCCCAGACTGGCCTTCCACAGTCAACAGTTGGTGAATGACTTTGGTTAAGCATCTTGCTGCCAAAATCATGGACCAAGAGCTGGTGGGAATGCCACTGTATGGAAGGGTTGAATGTTTGAACCTGGGTTCCACGACAGCCCGTTGACTTCATGCCATGTTCTGTATTGTCAAGTTCCTAAAGTTGAGGGAAGGACATCAGTGAGAGAAAACTGGTGGTTGGAGAGCAGGCTGTAGGAATTTCCATTGAGGGTTTGAGGTTGCTGAATCCAGACCCAACTCCTGTGGTAGAGGTCAGGTTCAGCCTGAGTTATACAGGGTTGGAAACTCCCACTAGCAACCCTGTTCTCACTGTATGAGTATGTCTGCACTCAGCACCATTCTGAGGGCAGACTGCCACCTCAGACATGCTGGGTTAATAGACATACATTCTGCCTTAAGCTCTGATCATTAATCTTAGGCTAAGGAAATGACCCAATGCATCTAAACAATAGAAAATCTTCTTTTATTATTTATTTTATTGTATTTTTAAATTTTTTTTTCTTTTGCTGTTTTCTTCTTGTTCATTCCTCGATTTCTATTCCAGTATTTTCTTTTATTTATTTTATGACTATCTTTCTTTTTCTCCATCTCTGCCACCTCTGTGTGTGTGCCTGTGTGTTTCTCTTACTTTTGCCTTTTTCTTCAAATATAGTTTTTATAGAGGGTAAGGGAATTCTCCACTTTCCCTTTATATTCTTCCTATTTTTATCTTTTCACCTGATTACTTTCCCCAATTTCTTCTTCTCTCTCAAATTTTCTTTTCTTTCCTCCCTCACTTTTCATTTGTCTCCTTTTAAGTTTTGCTTTAATATTTATATCAGTCATAGAATCTTTCCCCATCTCCATTTCTCCTTACCAATTTTTCACTCATTTTTCCCTCTTAACCCCATTTAACCCCATATAACATACCTTAAAAATCATCAGGAACCATTGACTCCCTTCTAATTCTTCCTTCTCACACCACAGAGCAGAAGACTTAAATCCTTTTCTTCACTTTACCCCCTCTGGCATTACCCAGTCCCAAACTCCCTGAGTTTTAGATAACTGATTCTAAAACATCATCATTCAATGCCATTTTTTCAGCATTATTAGAGGTATAACCATTGCATTTAGTGCATATTAACTGTGGCTAAATATTTGGGCTATTATGATGTTTCTCTAGACTAAAAGGAGACCCAAAACAGGGTCTTATGGTATATTATTTATCAACTAGCCCTGATAGATACTACTATGATAGATTAGCCTGTTACTACTGTAGCCCATTGGATTGCATTGAAATAATCCTCAGTTGCAATGTGTTGCTAGTTAGTCTCTATGCTGATTCCAGCATCACACCCAAAAAGGGCACAATAAGAATTACTGTTCCAAGATCCTGGGCTATATCAGACTCTACAAGAATGTCTATACCCTGGTGGAAAGAAGTCCCACATCTGAGTTAACCTCAGTACTTCTGTGGAAGGCTCAAAGGAGTTATTGGGTTCTCACAGCACTCAGACCCTCTGGCAAAGAAGCTACTTCATAATCACATATGCAATGTCTCATTGGAATATTTAATCTGTGTTCCTATCGGACATTTTAGGGGTTTATGTTTTTGTGTTTTTCTTGATTTATTTAGTAATTGGGAGTTATGATATGTTCTTTTATGATTTCTTGTGTTTATTAGGTTGTTAATTTTGTGTATTTGTTCTCTTTCATTGGCTCTGATTTAATAGGTTTCTAGGTTCATTACTTTGTTTCAGCTCCCTATCTAGTTTCTTCATCTCAAACCCCTAAAACAACATTATTAACATAATTCTTTATTCTTTTTCCAAATGAATAATGTCCTTTTCCCAAATTATTAAATTTCCCATACTTAGCTCCTGCAGAGTCATTTCTAACTTCACTAGTATTAGCCCTCAATCCTCCTCATCCTAAGTCTTTGACTCTTCCATATCTTGACTGTCTTATTGGTCTCCCTATCTGCAGGTACTGACAACTATGTGACTTTCCTCAACCACAAAGTAAACCTTCTTTCTCCAGAGTCTCACCCTTGGCACCACAAATATCCCCTGAAAACTCTCAATACCAATTCTAACTCAACTAAAATTCTCCAATAGAATCAAACCCCACATCAACATTTTTCTTCTCATCTACTGCTTTAAACCTCCCCTTTAGTGTTCAACACTCCTTGTCGAACCACTTTCCAGTCTCCTTACTCCACCTTACCTATTGCATTGCAGAACAACCCTAGATAATAAACTATCACAGTATACATAGAGCATACACAAAGGAAGTGTAATTGCAAGGACCATCATATAGAGGTGTTTTAAGATTAAATCTGTTGTTGTTGTTATAACCTGAAGTAATTTCTATGGCAAAACATAGCAAAAGAGTCCAAATCACTTAAAGTAAATAACAGAAGAAGTAAATACTAGCACAGGATATACAAAAGTGAAAATTTTTCATGGGTAAGCAGTATCTTACTAAAACTTTCTGTATAAGCCACAAACTCCTCATTTCTCTAGTCTTCAAAAAAGAAGGGGAAAATATAGGTAAATATACCATATACGTATATATCACATATATAAAAGATACATATCATATATGAAAGATATATTTATTATACATACATATGATACATACACATAAAACTCCCACAGATTCACATAGGAGCATAGGGGAGCAAAGAAAGAGAAGACTCCTAAATTCTGCCATTTCTCCCAAGGTAGAGTAAGTGTTCACAAAGTAGAGATGGAAACAATGGGTAGCAGAAATATATACAAAGTTCATAGTAGGGACAAAGAAAATAGATGCATTCAAAGAGGAAATGAAATAAAAGCCAGGCGTGGTGGTTCATGCCTTTAATCCCAGCACTCAGGAGGCTGAGGTAGGAAGAACGTTGTGAGTTCGAGGCCAGCTTGGGCTACAACGCGAGCACAAGGCAGGTCTGCGCCACATAGTGCAACCCTGCCTCAAAAACCCCAGGGTCGGGAGTTTGGCTCAGTGGTTTAAGCACCTGTCTGGCAGGCGTAAAGTTGTGAGTTCAATCCCCGGTGCTACAAAAAACAAAACAAAACAAAAACAAAAACAAACAAACAAAAAAACAACCAAAAAAAAAAAAAAAGCAAAATTCACAGCAGTTTCACTCGATATGACTTTAGTGAATTTTGGGAAAATAGGTAAAAAACTGGATGAACCATCTGAATGTCAGTTTCAACAAGGATATGGAATCTTTCACAAGATGTCAGACAAAAATACCTGAAAGAAAAATTTGTATAGAATTCATAAATTGTAGAGGTGATCAATGTAAAGCCAGAGTGTCTGATAGTGAGGACAAAATAGTGAATTAGGATGAAAAGTCCAAAGAAGCCAAAAAGAAAATAATAAGGGAAGATTATTCTGTAGCTACTAGGTGAAAATAAGAAGATCAATGTAAGGCTAACTGTAATTAGAGAAAAAGTAGGAGATAGAACACATAGATTTACTAACATTTTTACAGAAGTTGTACAAGAACTTTCCCCAAATATAAGAAAATAATTTAAAATACAAGTAAATGATATTTATAGAACACCAAACAAACATAAAAAAGAAGTTTACATATGCATATTCTTATTAAATTACCAGATATTCTGCAATAAAAGAAAATTTTAAAAGCAGCCAGAGAAAAACAAAATGTCACATATAAAGGCAAATCAATTAGAATCACTATAGAGTTCTTAATACAAACCCTAAAGGTCAGAAAAGTTTGTAGCGAAGTATTTCAAGCCCTAAGATCAAATAATTTCCAGTCCAGAATAATTTTTCTGACAAAACCATCCTTCAAAATAGATGGAGAAATAAGGTATTGTCATGTAAAAAATCATCATACAAGACATATGAATCCTAAATCAGCTATAGAGAAAATATTCAAGAATATTCTTAAAAAATAAAAAACAATCAATTGGACACAGCTAAAAACACAGAAGAAACTAATGAGGTCAATGAATAAATGGCAACAAAAAAAATGTCAGGGAAAGAAAAGCCATGGCTTTACCATCACATAAAAAAGACAATGAGAATAGGTAATTAACACACCAAAAATTAAAGGATGGAAAGCAATATTTCATGCACCAGGACCCCAAAACAAGTAGGGTAGCAATACTAATGTCAGATATGGTAAACTTCAAGCTCAAACTGATTAAAAGAGACAATTTCACTACATACTAGATAAAGGAAAAATCCAACAAGAAGAGATCACATTGATAAACATTTATGCACCATATACTGAAGCATGTATCTGCATAAAACATGAACTGCTGGAATTAAAGGATCAAATAAATACTAACATAAGCATAGTAGGAGATTTTAACACCCCACTTTCACAGAGATAAATTAAACAAAAAACCAATAAAGAACTACTAGAGCTGAATTACATCCTTGAATATATGGACTTAATAGACATATGCAGAGCATTCCACCCCTTCTACACAGAGTATACATTATTTTAAGCAGCACATGGTGCTTTTTCCTAAATAGACCACACAAAGGTCTACAAAGCCTGCTTAAATGAATACAAAAGAATCAAAATTACTCCATACACACTATCATAAAATTGTGCAAAGAAAATAGAAATCAATGAAACAGACATTTTAGAAAAGCACCTGAAAAATTAACAGCATACTCCCAAACAACCAATGGGTCACAGAAGACATTAAAACAACAAAAAAAGAGAAATTTGAAAAATTCTGGAAGTTAGTGACGTTGATGGTAAAACCCACTAAAACCTCTGGAATACTATGAAAGCAGTTCTAAGAGAAAAATTGATTGTAATCAATGTTCACATTAGGAAAACAGAAGGTCAAGTATATAACCTGATGAGCAATCTGAAGATACCTTAGAAAGAACAAACCAGACTCAAACTGAAATTATGGAGGAAAATTATAATGAGAGAGGAAATCATTGAAATTGAGACTGAAAAATGTTTAAAAAATTAATGAGTTGAAGAGCTGATTCTTTGAAAGATTAATAAAATAGATAAGCCCTTCACTAGACTCAGCAAGAGAAAGAGAGAAAAGACTCACATCAATGCAATTAGAAATGAGAAAGGTGAAATCACAAGTCACTATCAAAATTCAGGAAACAGTAACTACTTCAAAAAATTGCATTCCAACAAAGTAACAAAGTTTTTTTTAATAATTACATTTATTGGTAAAATTTAGATATGCATAATGATCACACTGATCACAGTGAATTTGTACCTATACATGATATATTTCAGTTCCTTTTTTTTCTCCACTCCCCTCCCCTCTCTTCAACCCCTCTTGCCCTCCTTATTTACTGCTGTGGTCATTGAAGCTCTAGATGTTCCCAGGGGAAAGGATGGTGAAAGGATGGGAAAATAAAGAAAAGAGATGGAAGATGAGGTCAGATGGAGCTCTCTCTCCTGATGGGAGGAGAGGGATTGTTCAACCACTGTAGCACTTTTATTTATAAACTCAGGAGGCTGATGTCAGTTTCAACACCGCTGCATAGCAATTTGTTTGCCAGGCTGGCCTGGGCTCCTTGCCTCCTTGGAACTGGAACAGCTTGTTTATGTGGCAATAATACAACTATAATGGGGGATTTTAACACCCCACTGAAATGAAGAGACAGACCAACAAAACAAAAAATGAGCAAAGATATAACAGAACTGAATCAAACTTGTAAACAAATGGACCTAGCAGATGTGTGCTCCACCCAACAACATCCGAATACACATTCTTCTCGGCTGCACATGGGTTATTCTCTAAAATAGACAATATACTAGCCCACAGAACATGCTTAAATAAATGCAAAGGAATTGAAATAATCCCATGCATATTATCTGACCATAACACAGTAAAATTGGAAACTAATGACAAAATAAACCATAAACACATGAAAATTAAATAATGCTCTCCAAAACAAGAAATGGGTCACAGAGGAAATTAAAGGTGAAATTAAACAATATCTACAATCAAACAAAAATGCAAATAAAACTTAGAAATCCCTGAGGAACATAATGAAAGCAGTCCCTAGAGAGAAATTTATAGTGGCAAATTCCCACATCAGGAAAATGGAATGAATGCAAATAAAGGACCTAATGCTGCACCTCCAACTTCTAGAAAAAGAAGAGTAAGTCAAGCCCAAAGAAGGGAGGAAATTATAAAGGTCAGAGCAGAAATTAATGCAATTGAAATTAAGAAAACAATATAAAGAATTAATAAATTGAAAGAATAAATAAAATGGACAAACTCCTAGCCAACCTTATGAAGGAGGAAATAAAAAAGTCATATAAACACAATAAGAAATGAAAAAGGTGAAATCATTACAGACCCTGTGGGAATACAGAAGATCATAACTACCTATTGCAAAAATCTTTATTCCCATACTTTTGACAACACAGAAGAAAGGGACCGATTCCTAGAAATGTATGAAATACCAAACCTGAATCAAGAAGATGTAAACCTGCTGAATAACCCAATTTCACCTAACGAAATTGAAAATCTAATCAGAACCTTACCAACAAAGAAAAGCCCATGTCCTCATGAATTCATTGCTGATTTATGTAAGAAATTTAGGGAAGACTTAATGCCAATACTCCTCAAACTCTGCCATGAAATTGAAAGGGAAGCAATTCTCCCTAAAGCATTCCTTGAAGCAAGTATTACCCTTATACCAAAACCAGAGAAAGACCCAACCAAAAAAGAGAACTACAGGCCAATCTCCCTAATGAACATAGATGCAAAAATCCTCAATAAAATACTGGCAAATAGAATGCAACAAGTCATCAAGATTATATACCATGATCAAGTGAAATTCATCCCAGGAATTTAGGGGTGGTTCAACATATGCAAATCAATAAACAAAATATACCATATTAATAAAGCCAAAGGTAAGAATCAAATGATCATCTCAATAGATGCAGAAAAAACTTTTGACAAAAGTTAAACTACAATTATTTGTAGATGACATGTTACCTCTATGTAGAAGAGCCCAAAACTCCATTGGAAGACTTCTAGATATAATAACCAAATTCATTAATGTAGGCAGATACAAAGCCAATACTCAAAACTCAATAGCAAACACTCTGAGACAGAAATAAGGGAAACCACACACTTCACAATAGCACCCCCCCTAAAATACTTAAGAATCAATCTAACAAAGAAAGTAAAAGATCTATACATTGAAAACTAGACCCATGTATATCACCATGCACTAAAATAAAGTCAAAATGGATCAAAGGTGTAATTATTAAAACAGAAAAACTAAATCTGCTGGAAGACAAAATACATAAAAATCTTGATGACATAAGGGTAGGCAGAGAGTTCACAAACAAAAATCAAACTGCATGGGAAATACTTCCCAGAATCAACAACTGAGATCTTGTCTTAGTAAAAAGTTTTTGCATGTCAAAAGAAATCTCCAGCAGAGTAAAAAGCAAACCCACAAATTGGGAAAATATCTTAGCCAAGTGTCTCTCAGACAAAGGACTTTTATGTAGAACATATAAAGAATTAAAAAATCAGGAACTTAAAATTTAAAGACCCAATCAAAAAATGGGCATCTGAGATGCATACACACTTCTCAGGTGAAGAAATACAAATGGCAAATAAATATATAAAAAATGTTCAGCATCACTGATCATAAGTGAAGTTCAAACTGAAACAGCACTGAGATTCCATCTCACTGCAGAAAGAAGAGCAAAGATCAAGAAACCAACCAGTAACAAATGCTGCAGGCGCTGTGGGTTAAAAGAAACTCTTCTAAAATATTGATGGGAGTGTAGGCTGGTGCAACCACTGTGGAAATCAGTGTGGAGGTTCCTCAAAAAGCTAGGATTAGAGATTGTATTTGACTCAACTATCCTGCTTCTGGGCATTTTCCCAGAAGAATTGAAAACATCTTACCACAGTGATATATATGCAGTCATGTTTTTTTTAATTTAAGAGAAAAAAGACACAGAAAAGAAGGACAAAAAGAAAAAGAGAAAAACAAATGACAATAATAAAATACAAAACAGTAATATTATAGGTTTACAAAACAAGACGATAGGAATTTGACAGTGGTTGCAATATTGCATATCATTACCTTCAAGAGGGTTGTTTAGATTAACAGATATAGACATGTAAAATTGATCTAATCATATGAGTATTAACTATTCTTTTCCAATAACTAATACATTCAGCACTATAGTCATTTTAGCTATCTTACATATATATATACAAATTTATGTCTTTTTCCTTTTCTCTTCCTTCTTTCCTCCTTTCCCCTTTCCCAATTACTTTTGCTCTTTGAGCCAAAGAGCAAAAATTCCAAGATTTGGCTATTACAAATTGGGTTGCTATAAACATGGGTGCAAAAATATCACTGCGGAATGTTGTTTTCAATTCTTCTGGGAATATGCCCATAGGCAGGATAGCTGGTTCAAATGGGATCTCTAATCCTAGCTTCTTGAGGAATCTCCACACTGCTTACCTTTACACTATTTATTGTAGATTTTGGATCATATATACTGTTTCAGTTTCTTACACTAGGGAATCAAAAACGGTATTTACACATGTGAGTTTGACTTATTTCACTTATGAGTGTGGTCTCAAGTCGTGTCTATTTTCGTATAAAAGCCTTGATGCAATCTTTCTTGATAGCTGAGTAGTACTCCATTGTACAAAAATACCACATCTTTTTTATCCATTAATTGATTGATGAGTACTTGAGTTGATTCCAAGATTTGGCTATTACAAATTGGGTTGCTATAAACACGGGTGCAAAAATATCACTGTGGAATGTTGTTTTCAATTCTTCTGGGAATGTGCCCATAGGCAGGATAGCTGGTTCAAATGGGATCTCTAATCCTAGCTTCTTGAGGAATCTCCACACTGATTTCCACTCTGGTTGCACCAGCCTATACTCCCAGCAACAGTGGAGAAGAGTACCTTTATCCCCACAGCCCCTCCAGCATTTGTTATTGGTTGATGTCTTGCTCTTGGCCATTCTTTCTGGAGTGAGATGGAATCTCAGTGTTGTTTTAAATTGCATTTCCTAAAACACCACTGATGTTAAATGTGTTTTAATATATTTATTTGAAATTTATATTTGTTCCTCTGAGAAATTTCTATTCATCTCAGATGCCCATTTTTGGATTGGGTCCTTGAATTTTAGGGGCCTGATTTTTAAAAAATTCTTTGTATGTTTTAGATAGAATTCCTCTGTCTGAGGGACAATCAGCTAAGATATTTTCCCAGATCATGGATTTCCGTTTCACTCTGTTGGAGATTTCTTCTGGCATGCCAAAATTTTTAGTACCACAAGATCCCAGTTGTTCATTCTGGGAAGTATTTCTTGTGCAGTTTGATTTTTGTTCATGAACTCTCTGTCTACTCCTATACAATCAAGATTTTTACCTACTTTGCCTTTTAGCAGATTTAGTGTCTGTTTTAATATTCAGATCTTTGATCCATTTTGACTTTATTTTAGAGTATGGTGATAGACATGGATCTAGATTTAGCTTACAAAATATGGAAAGCCAGTTTTTCTGGCACTATTTGTTAAAGAGGCTATCTTTCTTCCAATGTATGTGTTTGGCCCCTTTGTCAAAGATGAGGTGGCTGAGTGTGTAGTTGGGGCTCTATCTTCCAATGTATTACATTGACCTTCAGGTCTGTTTTGCTTCCAGTTCCATGCTGATTTTATCACAGTAGCTTTATAATATAATTTCAAGTCTGGGATTGTGATGCCTCCTGCCTTACCTTTGTTTCCCAGAATTGCCTTTGCTATACTAGGTCTCTTCTGGTTCCAAATGTGTTTCAGGAATGATTTCTCGAGCTCTGGGAGGTATGCAAGTGGTATTTTGAGTGAAATTGCATTAAATCTGTACAATAATTTTGGGAGAATGGCCATTTTCATGATGTTTGTTCTTCCTATCCATGAGCAGGGAATATCTTTCCATTTTCTGAAATCTTCTTTGATTTCATTCTTCAGAGTAATGTAATTTTCACTGTATAGATTTTTTATTTCCTTTGTTAGATTAATTTCTGTCTTTAATTTTTTTGGATGCTATAGTGAAGCGTGTGGTTTCCCTTGTTTCTCTCTCAGTGACTTTGTTGTTTGTGTACAGGAATGCTAGTGATTTTTGAGTGTTGACCTTGTATCCAGAAACATAACTGAATTTTTCTTTATTTAAGAGAAGAAATAGACACAAATAAGAAAGACAAAAAGGAAAAAGAGACAAACAAACTACTAGAGTAAATGCAAAACAGTAACATTACAGGTTTACAAAACAGGATGATAGAAAATTGACAATGGTTGCAGTATTATGTATCATTATATACAAAATGGTTGTTTACATTAACAGATATAGACATCTAAAATTGATCCAATCATATTAGTATTAATTATTCTTTCTCAATAACTAATACATTCAGCAGTATGTTTCTTTTAGTCATCTTACATATACATATATACAGATTTATATCTTTTCCTTTTCCCTTCCCTCTTTCCCCCTTTTCCCTTCCCAATTACTTTTGCTCTTGGTGCAGTTTTTACCCTTACATAGTATTTATTGTAGATCTTGAATCATATATACTTCTTCAGTATCTTACACTAGGGAGTCAATATGGTATTTACACATGTGGGTTTGATTTATCTCACTTATGAGTATGGTCTCAAGTCACGTACATTTACTCATAAAAGTTTCAATGTAATCTTTCTTAATAACTGAGTAGTACTCCATTGTATAAAAATACCACATCTTTTTTATCCATTCTTTGATGGGCACTTGGGTTGTTTCTAAGATCTGGCTATTTCAAATTGGGTTGCTATAAACATGGGTGCACAAATATCACTGTGGTATGAGTTTTTCAATTCTTCTGGGAAAATGCCCAGAAGTGGGATAGCTGGGTTGAATGGGATCTCTAATCCTAGCTTCTTGAGGAATCTTCACACTGATTTCCACAGTGGTTGCACTAGTCTGCACTCCCATCAACAGTGGAGAAGAGTTCCTATTTCCCAAAAACCCCTCCAGCATTTGTTGTTTGTTGATTTTTTAATTTTGGCCATTCTTTCTGGAGTGAAATGGAATCTCAGTGTTGTTTTAATTTGCATTTCCCGAATGACCATTGATGTTGAACATTTTTCATATATTTATTTGCCATTTGTATTTCTTTCTCTGAGAAGTGTGTATTCGTCTCAGATGTCCACTTTTGGAATGGGTCCTTGAATTTTGGAGACCTGATTTCTTTTAATTCTTTATATGTTTTAGACAGAAATCCTTTGAGAAAAAATCGGCTAAGATATTTTCCAAGTTCGTGGGTTTTCTTTTTACTCTGTTGGAGATTTCCTTTGACATGCAAAAACCTTTTAGTAAGATGAGATCCCAGTTGTTGATACGGGGAAGTGTTTCCCATGCAATTTGATTTTTGTCCATGAACTTTCTGCCTACTCCTATGTCATCAGGATTTTTAACTATTCTGTCTTCTAGTGAGTTTAGCGTCTCTGTTTTAATATTCAGAATTTTGATTCATCTTGACTTTATTTTATTGCATGTTGATAGACATGGATCTAGCTTTAGTTTATGGAATATAGAAAGCCAGTTTTTCCAGCACCATTTGTTAAAGAGGCTGTCTTTCTTCCAATATACATGTTTTGTCCCTTTGTCAAAAATGAGGTGGCTAAGTGTGTTTGTAGTTGTGGCTATATCTTCTAATCTAATCCATTGATCTTCAGGTCTGTTTTGATTCCAGTACCATGCTGATTTTATCACAGTAGCTTTGTAGTATAGTTTCAAGTCGGGGATTGTGATGCCTCCTGCTTTCCCTTTGTTGCCCAGAATTGCCTTTGTTATTCTAGGTCTTTTCTGGTTCCAGATGAATTTCAGGAATGCTTTCTCTAGCTCTGTGAGGTAGGCAAGTTTTATTTTGATTGGGATTGCATTAAATCTGAATAATAATTTTGGGAGAATGGCCATTTTCATGATGTTTTTTCTTCCTATCCATGAACAGGGAATATCTTTCCAGTTTCTGAAATCTTCAATTTCCTTCTTCAGAGTAATGCAATTTTCACTGTATAGGTCTTTTAATTCTTTTGTTAGATTGCTTCCTAGGTATTTCATTTTTTTTGGATGTTATAGTGAAGGGTGTGGTTTCCCTTATTTCTCTGTCAGTGAACTTGTTGTTTGTGTACAGGAATGCCATTGAGTTTTGAGTGTTCACCTTGAATCTAGCAACATTACTGAATTTGGTTATTGCTTCTAGAAATCTAATGGATTTTTGTGGTCTTCTACGTAGAGTATCATATCATCTGCAAATAATGATAATTTCATTTCTTCCTTTCCCATCCTTATTCCCTTTATTTCTTTCTCTTGTCTAATTGCTCTGGCTAGTATTTCCAGAACTATACTGAATAGGAGTGTTGATAATGGACATCCTTGTTTTGTTCCTGATTTTAGGTTGAAAGTTTTCACTTTTTTCATGTTGAACTCTCCCTGCATTCCTGGGATAAATCCTTCTTGACCATGGTGTATAATCTTCCTGATGACTTGCTGTATTCTATTTGCCAGTATTTTATTGCGGATTTTTGCATTTATATTCATTAGGGAAATGGGCCTGTAATTTTCTTTTTTGGTTGGATCTTTCTCTGGTGTTGCTATTAGGGTAATAATTTTTCAAGGAATGAGTTAAGGAGTCTCGCTTCCCTTTCAATTTCATGGAAGAGTTTGAGGAGTAATGGCATTAAGCCTTCCCTAAATTTCTTATAGAATTCAGCAGTGAATCCATCACAGCCTGGGCTTTTCTTTGTTGGTAAGGTTCTAATAACATTTTCAATTTCATTAGCTGAAATTCGGTTATTCAGCTGTTTTACATTTTCTTGATTCAGCTTTGGTAATCCACATGTTTCTAGGAATCTGTCTATTTCTTCTGTGTTAATGAACCTATGTGAGTAAAGGTTTCCACAGTAGGTATTGATACTCTTCTGTATTTCCACAGGGTCTGTAGGGATTTCACCCTTTTCATTTCTTATTGCATGGATTTGTGTTTTTTCTTTCCTCTTTTTGATAAGCTTGACTAAGGGTTTATCATTTTATTTATTCTTTCATAGAACCAACTCTTCAATTCCTTAATTCTTTGTATTGTTTTCTTAGTTTCAATTGTATTAACTTCTGCTCTGATCTTTATAGTTTCCTCCCTTCTTTGGACTTTGAGATTGACTTGCTCTTCTTTTTGTAGACGTTTGAGGTGCAGCATTAGGCTATTTATGTGTGTTCTTTCCATTTTTCTGGTGTGGGAGTTTAGTGGTATAAATTTGCCTCCGAGGACTGCTTTCATCGTGTCCCATATGTTCTGGTAATTTGTATTTGCATTTTTGTTCGATTCTAGATATTGTTCAATTTCTTCTGTGACCAATTGATTGTTTAGAATAATATTATATAATTTCCATGTATTTCTCGGGTTCTGGCAAGGTTTTCTGTCATTAATTTCCAATTTTATTGTGCTATGACAAGATAATATGCATGGAATTATTTCAGTTTCTTTGCATTTAACTAAGCATGTTCTGTGGACTAGTACATGATCTATTTTAGCAAATGACCCATGTGTAGCTGAAAAGAATGTGTTTTCTCATGTTCATGTGTGGAGCACTGGGTACATATCTACTAGGTACATTTGCTTGCATGTTTGATTCAGTTCTGTTATTTCTTCACTGATTTTTGGTTTGGTTGATCTGTCTCTTTTTGACAATGATGTGTTATGTTCCCCCGTTGTATCTGTATTATTGTTTATTTGGCTTTTCATGTCTATTAAGATTTGTCTTACGTAGTTGGGTGCTCTCATATTTGGTGCATATATATTTATGATTGTAATCTCTTCCTCTTGAAGTTTTCCCCTAAAAAGTATGTAGTGACCATCTTTATCTCTTTTGATTATTCTCAGTTTGAAATTCACATTGTCTTCAAACATAATAGCTACCCATGCTTTTTTCTGGGTTCCTTTTTCATGGAATATTGTTTTCCATCCTTTGATTTTCAGTCTGTGAGTTTCCTTTTGAGTGAAATGTGTATCTTGTACACAGTGTATTGTTGTATTTTGTTTCTTAACCCACTCTGCTAGTCTGTTTCTTTTCATTGGTGAATTAAGAACATTTACATTGATGGGTATAACTGATATGTACTGACTTATCCCTGTCATGATATCTTTCTGTTGTTGGTTTCTACATTTTCTGTTTAATTGTTTGCCCTGTTTATTGGTTTCCTTTTGCTGCTGTTCTTAAGATTGTAGCTATCTTTGTCTCTTTCTAAAGTGTCTTTAAGTACTCTTTGTAGTGTTGGTTTGGTGGCCATAAATTTCTTCAGTTGTTCTTTGTCATGAAATTGTCTTATTTCTCCATCAGTTTTTGAAGATAGTTTCGCAGGCTACATCAATCTAGGTTGAAAGTTGTTTTCTTTCAGGATTTGAAATACTTCACTTCAAGCTCTTCTTGACTTGAAGGGTTTGTTGAGAAATCTGCCATGATTCTGATAGGCTTTCCTTCATAGGTGATCTATTTCTTTTCTCTGAGAGCTTTTAGTATTTTGCTCTTGTGCTGTATTTCTGATATTATAATTATTAAATATCTGGGCAAAGATTTATTTTGGTTATGGTTAAATGGGGTTCTGTATGCCTCACTTACCTGTATATCAGATTCTCTTCCCATGTTTGGAAAATTTTCTGCTATTATTTCTGCAAATAGTCTTCTCAGGTCATTGGTATTGACCCTTGCTTTTTCATTAATGCCTATTAATCTTATATTGTTTTTCTTGGCATCATCTTTCAGCTGTTGGATTGTTGTTTCCTGGTTCCTTGTTATTTTTAAGAGATCTTTTCTTTAGTGATCTGAAGCTTCCATGCTGTGTTCAATGTCTGAGACTATCTTCAGCTTCATTCAAGTGATTTTGTCAACTCTCGATGGTTTTTATTTATTTTCTGAATATCCCTTTGAATCTGTTTCATGTGTTCTATTTGTTTCTTATTTTGTTCATTCAAAGTTTCCTTCATTTTCTCATGTTCTTGCATTTTTTAAATCTTGATCTTCTTTGGATCTGCAGAGCATTTCTTCCATAATGTTTGTCATTTCATGTTTACCTGAGAGATTATTTCTGATCTGATTTCCTGTATACCTTCATGGAGTTATTACTTTACTTCATTTGCTATCATTTCAAAAAGTTCCATTGTGTGATTTCCAGTGTCTTCTATTTCAGTGTCTCTTGGGTTTGTTTTTGGCGGGCTGGGGGGCTTGTATACCCATGTTCATAGAAGCACATTTTTTTTTTATTTAAGCCGAAAAAAAGACACATATAACAAAGGCAAAAAACAAAACAGACAAACAAATGACTAGAGTAAATGCACAACAGTAACATTACAGGTTTACAAAACAGGATGATAGAAACTTGACAGTGGTTGCAATATTGCATATTGTTATCTTTAAAATGGCTGTTTATATTAACAGATATAGACCTGTAAAATTGATCCAATCATATGAGTGTTAATTGTTCTTTCTCAATAATGAATACATTCAGCATTGTGTTTGTTTTAGTTATCTTACATATACATATATACAGATTTATATCTTTTCCTTTTCCCTTCCCTGTTTCCCCCTTTTCCCTCCTCAGTTACTTTGGCTCTTTGAGCTGCTTTTTGCCCTTACATAGTATTTATTATAGATTTTGGATCATATATACTTTTTCCGTTTCTTACACTAGGGAGGCAATACGGTATTTACACATGTGGGTTAATTCATCTCACTTATGAGTATGGTCTCAAGTTGTGACCATTCACTTGCAAAAGTCTCAATGCAATCTTTCTTATTAGCTGAGTAGTACTCCATTGTATAAAAATACCACATCTTTTTTATCCATTCCTTGATTGATGGGCACTTGGGTTGTTTCCATGATCTGGCTATTACAAATTGGGTTGCTATAAACATGGGTGCACAGATATCACTGTGGTATGAGGTTTTCAATTCTTCTGGGAAAATGCCCAGAAGTGGGATAGCTAGGTTGAATGGGATCTCTAATCCTAGCTTCTTGAGGAATCTCCACACTGATTTCCACAGTGGTTGCACAAGTCTACACTCCCTCCAACAGTGGAGAAGAGCTCCTTTTTCCCAACAGCCCCTCCAGCACTTGTTGTTGCTTGATTTTTTAAACTTGGTCATTCTTTCTGGAGTGAGATGGAATCTCAGCATTATTTAAATTTGCATTTCCCGAATGACCATTGATGTTGAACACTTTTTCATATATTTATTTGCCATTTGTATTTCTTTCTCTGAGAAGTGTGTATTCATCTCAGATGCCCATTTTTGGAATGGGTCCTTGAATTTTAGGGACCTGATTTCTTTTAATTCTTTATATGTTTTAGATAGAAGTCCTTTGTCTGATGCACAATTGGCTAAGATATTTTCCCTATTCCTGGGTTTTCTTTTTACTCTGTTGGAGATTTCCCTTGACATGCAAAAACTTCTTAGTCAGATGAGATCCCAGTTGTTCATTCTGGGAAGTGTTTCCCGTGCAATTTGAGTTTTGTTCATGAACTCTCTGCCTATTCCTATACAATCAGGATTTTTACCTACTTTGTCTTTTAGCAGATTTAGTGTCTCTGTTTTAATGTTCAGATCTTTGATCCATTTTGACTTTATTTTAGTGCATGGTGATAGGCATGGATCTAGTTTTACTTTACAGCATATAGAAAGCCAGTTTTTCCAGCACCATTTGTTAAAGAGGCTGTCTTTCTTCCAATGCACATTTTCGGGCCTTTGTCAAACATGAGGTGGCTAAGTGTGTTTGTAGTTCTGGCTGTATCTTCTAATCCATTCCATTGATCTTCAGGTCTGTTTTGATTCCAGTAACATGCTGATTTTATCATAGTAGTTTTATAGTGCAGTTTCAAGTCAGGGATTGTGATGCCTCCTGCCTTCCCTTTGCTGCCCAAAACTGCCTTTGCTATTCTAGGTCTTTTCTGGTTCCAGATGAATTTCAGGAATACTTTCTCTAGCTCTGTGAGGTAGGCATGTGGTATTTTGATTGGGATTGCATTTAATCTGAATAATAATTTTGGGAGAATGCCCACTTTCATGATGTTTGTTCTTCCTATCCATGAAAAGGAAGTATCTTTCCATTTTCTGAAATCTTCTTTGATTTCCTTCTTTAGAGTACTGTAATTTTCACTGTATAGAACTTTTACTTCATTTGTTAGATTGATTCCTAAGTATTTCATTTTTTTGGATGTTATAGTGAAGGGTGTGATTTCCCTTATTTCTCTATCTGTGACTTTGTTGTTTGTGTACAGGAATGCTATTGATTTTTGAGTTTGACCTTTTATCCAACTACATTACTGAATTTGGTTATCAACTCCCGATGTCTTCTAATGGATTTTTGTGGGTCTTCTATGTAGAGTATCATATCATCTGCAAATAATGATAATTTCACTTCTTCCTTTCCTATCCTTATTCCCTTTATTTCTTTCTCTTGTCTAATTGCTCTGGCTAATATTTCCAGAACTATGTCAAATAGGAGTGGTGATAATGGACATCCTTGTGTTGCTCCTTATTTTAGGTTGAAAGTCTTCAGTTTTTCTCCATTTTGTAAGATGTTGGCTGTTGGTTTATGATACATGGCTTTTATCGGATTGAGGTAGAGACCATCTATTCCGATTTTCTGTAGGGGTTTTATCATAAATGGGTGTTGGATATTGGCAAAAGCTTTTTCCGCATCTATTGAGATGATCATGTGGTTCTTGTCCTTGGCCCTGTTGATATGGTGTATTACATTTATTGATTTGTGTATGTTGAACCATCCCTGCATTCCTGGGATGAATCCCACTTCATCATGGTGCATAATCTTGCTGATAACTTGCTGTATTCTATTTGCCAGTGTTTTATTGGGATTTTTCATCTATGTTCACTAGGGGGATTGGTCTGTAATTTTCTTTTTTGGTTGAGTCTTTCTCTGTTTTTGGTATTAGGGTAATACTTGTTTCCAGGAATGAGTTAGGGAGACTTGCTTCCCTTTCAATTTCATTGAAGAGTTTGAAGAGTGTTGGCACTAAGTGTTGCCTAAATTTCTTGTAGAATTCAGCAGTGAATCCATCAGGTCCCAGGCTTTTCTTTGTTGGTATGGTCCTAATTACATTTTCAATTTCATTAGCTGGAATTGGGTTATTCAGCAGTTTTACATCTTCTTGATTCAGCTTTGGTAATTCATAGGTTTCTAGGAATCTGTCCATTTCTTCTGTGTTATTGAATCTACGTGAGTAAAGGTTTTCGAAGTAGGTATTGATGATCTTCTGTATTTCCACCAGGTCTGTCGTGATTTCACCCTTTTCATTTCTTATTGCATGAATCTGGATTTTTTCTTTCCTCTTCTTGAGAACGTTGGCTAGGGCTTTATCTATTTTATTTACTCTTTCAAAGAACCAACTCTTCACCTCATTAATTCTTTGTATTGTTTTCTTAGTGTCAATTGCATTAATTTCTGCTCTAATCCTAATAATTTCTTCCCTTCTTCGTCTTTGATCTTGACTTACTCTTCTTTTTCTAGAAGTTTGAGGTGTAGAATTAGGTTGTTTATGTGTGTTCTTTCCATTTTTCTGATATGAGAATTTAGTTGTATATATTTCCCTCTGAGGACTGCTTTCGTTGTATCCCACAGGTTCTGGTAATTTGTACGTGTATTTTCATTCAATTTTAGACATTGTTTAATTTCTTCTTTAACTTCTTCTGTGAGCCATTGGTTATTTCAGGGAGTATTATTTAATTTCCGTGTGTTTATGAAGTTATTGTAGGGTTTTTTCATTCATTTCCAATTTTACTGTGCTATGGTCAGATAATATGCATGGAATTATTTCAGTTCTTTTGCATTTACTTAAGCATGTTTTGTGGACCAGTATATGATCTATTTTAGAGAGTGACCCATGTGCAGCTGAGAAGAATGTGTATTCTGATGTTGATGGATGGAATACTCGGTACACATCTACTAGGTCCTTTTGTTCACAAGTTTGATTCATTTCTGTTATTTCTTTGCTGATTTTTTGTTTGGTTGATGTGTCTCTCTGCGACAGTGGAGTGTTATGGTCCCCTGCTATAAATGTATTATAGTTTATTTGGTTTTTCATGTCTATTAAGAATTGTCTTACATAGTTGGGTGCTCCCATATTTGGTGCATATATATTTACAATTGTAATTTCTTCCTCTTGAAGTTTTCACCTAACAAGTATGTAGTGACCTTCTTTATCGGTTTTGATCATTCTCGGTTTGAAGTTTGCATTGTCTGCAAACAGAATAACTACCCCTACTTTTTTCTGGGTTCCTGTTGCATGGAGTATTGTTTTCCAGCCTTTGATTTTTAATCTGTGAATTTCCTTTTGAATGAAATATGTTTCTTGTATACAGCATATTGTTGGGTTTCGTTTCTTAACCCACTCTGCAAGTCTGTTTCTTTTTATTGGTGAGTTGAGACCATTTACATTAATTGATATAACTGATATGTACTGGCTCATCCCTGTCATATCTTTCTGTTGTTGGTTTTCTGCATTTTCTGCTTAATTATTTTCCCTGCTTAGTGGTTTCCTTTTGTTGTTCTTGTTAAGTGGTTCAAAGCTATCTTTGTCTCTTTCTAGAGTGTCTTTCAGTATTCTTTGTAGTGTTGGTTTGGTGGCCATCAATTTCTTCAGTTCTTCTTTGTCATGAAAATATCTTATTTCTCCATCAATTTTTAAGGATAGTTTTGCAGGGTACATCAATCTGGGTTGAAAGTTTTTTTCTTTCATGGTTTGAAATACTTCACTCCAAGATCTTAAGTTAAAGGTTTGTGTTGAGAAGTCTGCCATGATTCTGATAGGCTTTCCTTCATAGGTGATCTCTTTGTTTTCTCTGACAGCTTTTACTATTTTGTTCTTGTGCTGTATTTCTGATACCCTTATTATTTTACGTCTGGGTGAGGATTTATTTTGGTTATGGTTAATTGGAGTTCTATATGGCTCAGTTAACTGTATATCAGATTCTCTTCCCATGTTTGGAAAGTTTTCTGCTATTATTTCTGTGAATACTCTTCACAGGTCGTTAGTATTGACCCCTGCTTTTTCATTTATGCCTATTAATCTTATGTTATTTCTCTTGGCATCATCTTATAGCTGTTGAATTGCTGTTTCTTGGTTCCTTACTATTTTTAAGAGATCTTTTCTTATGTGGCCATGATCTCCCATGCTCTCACCAAGATCTGAGATTCTATCTTCAGCTTCATTCAAGCGGTTTTTCAAACTTTCCATGGAATTTTTCATTTCCTGCATTTCCCTTAGTATCTGTTTCATGCGTTCTGTTTGTGTCTTATATTGTTCATTCAAAGTTTCCATCATTTTCTTAAGTTTTCCTATTTTTTTATCTTGTTCTTCTTTAGATACACACAATAGTTCTTTAATAGTGATTCCTATTTCATTTTTTAGCTGAGAGAATATTTCTGATTTCAATTTCTCTATAGCTTCATCAAGTTGTTTCTTTAATGCAAGTTCAGCTGGTGACTCCCACTGTCTTCCATTTCAGTGTCTCTTGGGTTTGTTCTCAGTGGAATGGGGGACTGAGACTGCCTCTTGGTCTTTCATTTTGTCATTTTCTTCTAGAACCTATGTGACTCTGTGTCCTGTGAGGCTGACTGGGTGTTCCCCTTGTGGGTCATGCTGAACCGCAGGACCTGGTAGAGCTGGATCCTGTGCACAGCAAGTGAGGTGGCCTTCCGGGGTGTGTGGGTGGAGCCTCTGCTTTACCAGGTGGGGGCCAAGGCCTCCTGGTACCAGGGAGCTAGGCAGAGTGTAACCCAGAGTGTGGTGCCGCCCAGACCCTAAGCCTGGTGCAAGAAGTTCAGGGCTTCTGCTGTGCTGGGCAAACCTGGGCGAGTCCCAGGCCTACAGTGCCAGGGCCTTGCTGCTGGCTGGCATGGCCCATGAGCTCTAGGTTGCAGTGTGCAGGCCGTTCCACTGAAGTATGGAGCTTGTGCGTGCTCTGCGCTCTGGTGTGGGGAGCCCAAGCTCTCCAAGGCCCTGCAGCTATGCTCGTCAGTCCCTGATGAGCAAGTCTGGGGTCCTGGGGTGGGCTGGGCTGAGTCCTTCTGTGTCCTGCAAGGCTGGCTGGGCATTCCTCTGGTGGGTCACGCTGAGTCGCTGGACCCGGTAGAGCCGGATCCTGTGCTCAGGAAGTGAGGGTGGCCTGATGGGGTGTGTGGGTGGAGCCTTTGCCTTACAAGGTGGGGTTCATAGACTCCCGGTCCCAGGGAGCTAGGCAGAGTGTACCCCAGAGTGTGGTGCCACCTGGACTCTAAGTCTGGCTTCAAGAAGTTCAGGGCTTCTCCTATGCCGGGCAAGCCTGGGCGAGTCCCAGGCCTACAGTACCAGGGCCTTGCTCCTGGCTGGGCAGGGCCTGTGAGCTCTAGGATGTGGTGCGCAGGCCGCTCCACTGAAGTATGGAGCTTGTGCGTGCTCTACACTCTGGTGTGGGGAGCCCAAGCTCTCCAAGGCCCTGCAGCTATGCTCGTCAGTATCTGATGAGCAGCTCTGGGGTCCTGGGCTGGGCTGGGCTGAGTACCTCTGTGTCCTGTGAGGATGGCTGGGCATTCCTCTGGTGGGTCATGCTGAGTCACGGGACCTGGTAGAGCTGGATCCTGTGTGCAGCAAGTGAGGGCGGCCTCCTGGGGCGTGTGGATGGAGCCTCCGCCTTACCGGGTGGTGGCCAAGGCTTCCTGGTCCCAGGGAGGTAGGCAGAGTGTGGCGCCACCTGGACCCTAAGTCTGGCTGCAAGAATTTCAGGGCTTCTGCTGTGCTGGGCAAGCCTGGGTGAGTCCCAGGCCTATAGTCAGAAGCACAATTTGTAATAGCCAAATTTTGGAAGCAACCCAAATGCCCAGTAACTGAGGAATGGATAAAAAGATGTGGTATTTTTATATAATAGAGTACTACTCAGTTACAATGAAGGATCACATTGAGTCTTTTATTGGTAAATGGATGTAACTTAAGACCATACTCATAAGTGAAATAAATCAAACTCACATGTTTAAATTCTGCATTGTCTCCCTAGTGTGAGATACTGAAAGAGCAAATGAGATCCAAGATCTACAGTACATATTGTGTAAGGGTAAGAAACAACTCAAAGGGCAAAGTCAACTGGGATAAGGCAAAGGAGGAAAGAATGCAGGGAAAATGAAAAAGATACAAATTCATATATATATATATATATATATATATATATATATATACATAAGATAGCTAAGATATCTATATTACTAATTCTATTAGTTCTTGGGGAAAAACAGTTAATACTTATATGATTAGATCAATTTTGCATGTCTATATCTGATTATCTATTGAGTGCTTTTGAAGATTATATTATGCAATATAACAACCATTGTTAAATTCCTATCTTATTTTGAAAGGCTATATTGTCATTATTTTGGACTTAATGTTGTTTGTTTGTGTCTTTTGACTTTTGTTTTGCTTTTCTGTGTTTTTCTCTCTTTTAAATAAAATAAAGGAAAATGAAAAAATAAAAATACTTTACAGCCATGCTTGTAATTTAAGGTTTTAGTTAGGAGGGACTATAGGCAAAATTGCAAGTAGCATTGAGCCTTTTCAGAAATAGCTATTTTAAAGATCCCATGCATGTAGCATCCTTGTATATGCCTTCTCCTCTTGAGGAACTTTAAGAAATGATGTTTTAATTTTCTTTTGTGTCTCTTTAGAAATAAGTTAGAAACACCAGAAAGCAAAGACATACTGTCAGCCAATTAGGGTGGATTTATTGCACAGATAGACAGAAATATGTTTCACTCTAATCAAACAACATGCTCAGTTATTTTTTATTTATTTATTTAAGAGAAAATGGACACAGAAAAGAGAAACAAAAAGCAAAAGAGACAAACAAGCGACAACAAATGCGATATGATAACATTATAGGTTTACAAAATGAGATGGTTGGAATTTGACAGTAGTTGTAATATTGCATATCATTACCTTCAAAGGGATTGTTCAGATTAGCAGATACAGACACGTAAAATTGATCTAATCATATGAGTATTAACTGTCCTTTTTCTATAGCTAATGTATTTAATAATATAGTCATTTTACCTATCTTATGGACACCTATTTATAAATTTATGTCTTTTTCTTTTCCCTTCCTTCCTTCCTCCTTTCCCTTTAGAATACCTCTTGTCTTTAAAACAACTGCCCATAACATCAGGCCTAATATAATCAAACAAAATATTTCAGAATAAAGGCAATAAAGATAAAACAATGGTCACAGAAAAGAGAAACAAAAAGCTAAAGGGACCATCAAACAACAACAACGAATCCGATACTGTAACACTATAGGTTTACAAAATGAGACAATTGGAGTTTGACAGTGGTTGTAACATTGTATATCATTACCTTCAAAGGGGTTGCTCAGACTGACAGATATAGACTTGTAAAATTGATCTAATCATTTGAGTATCAACTGTTCTCTCTCAATATTTAATGCATTTAGTAGTATAATCATTTTGACCATCTTATGTATACCCACATATAAATTTATGTCTTTTCCTTTTCCTTTCCTTATTTCCTCCTTTCCCCTGTAATACCTCTTGTTATTTTCAAAATAACTGCCCATACCATTGGGCCTAATATATTCAAACAAAATAGTACAGAATAAAACCAATAAAAGATAAAACAATGGAAGCAATACATAGTAATATAACACTGATTGCTATAATGCCTCATATTATCTTCTAAGCAGTTGCTTATATCATCTGTTATAATATAATCAAACAAAGCAAAATAGGTTAAAATCACTCAAAACAGAATGATGAAAGCAATACAGCGTTTCAAAACAAGGTGATCGAATATCAATAAAGGCTATCCTAATGTATTTTGCTATCTTTGGAGTAGCTATCTATGTCATCATATATAATAAAATTAGCAGGATGCGATAGAATACAATTAAACTAAACAGCTCATTGAAAACAATACTAGACTCAAATCCCAATGATGGATTATTCAATTGTCTGCCCCGCTCAGTGATATCCCTCTGCCACTGTTTCTGGGGCTGTGGACATTTTTTTCTCTGTCTAAAATGTCCTTCAGTATTCTTTGTGGGGTTGCCTTGGTGGTCATGAATTACTTTAGTTGTCCTTTGTTATGGAAGTATCCTGTTTCTCCTTTGATTTTGAAAGATAGTTTTGCAGAGTACATCAATCTGGGTTGTAAGTTGTTTTCCTTCAGGGCTTGAAATGCTTCACTCCAAGCTCTTCTGGACTTGATGGTTTGTGTTGAGAAGTCTGTCATGATTCTGATGGATTTTCCTTTGTAGGTGATCTGTTTTTTTTTCTCTAATAGATTTTAATATTTTTTTTGTGTTGAATTTCTGGGATCTTGATTATTATATGTCTGGGTGTAGGTATATTTTGGTTATGCTTAGCTGGAGTTCTATATGCTTCACTTATCTGAAAGTCACTTCCTGTTCCCATGCTTGGAAAGTTTTCTGAAATAATTTCTGTAAATAAGTTTTTAATTTGATTTGTATTGACCCCTGCTTTTTCACTCATACCTTTAATTCTCAAGTTAAGATTCTTTGGGTTGTCTTGCAGCCATTGTATTGTCACTTCCAGGTTTCTTGTTATTTTTAAGAGATCTTTCCTTTCACAATCACAGGCTGTGAACCTGTCTTCTAGGTTTGAAAGTCTATCTTTAGTTTCCTTCAGGTGGTTTTACTAGCTTTCATTGAATTTTTTGAATTCCTGGTAATCTCTTTGAATCTGTTTCATGTATTCTAAATCTTTTTCGTATTGTTCATTCCAGGTTTCCCTCACTTTCCTATGCTCCATTTTTCATCTATGTCTCCTTTAGGGTTGCTTAGCAATTTTTTTATTATGTTTTTCATTTCTTCTTTTAGTTGAGTTAGTATTTCTGTTCCAATTTCTTTTATAGCCTCTTAAAGTTTTTTGTTTACTCCCATTGCCATCACCTCACAAACTTCGGTTGTGGGACTCCCGATCTCCTCTGTGTTTGCATCTCCTGGGCTTGCTCTGCTTGAACTGGAGGCCAGAGACTGCCTTTTACTTCTTTGTCTTGGCATTTTCCTGTGTTCCCCTGGGCAAATTGGTACTGGGGACCTATGTACTCCCTGCATTGGCCACAACCTCTCTGAATTGAGATAGGTTCATCCAGCCGGTGACGACTATGGAGATCTGAGGGTTGCCACTGGGGGCGCTGTTACTGCACTATCCACTGCCTTTCCCCAGCCTGCCTTGGCTCCCCAATGGCTGGTGGGGTGCACGCAGGGGCTGGCAGCCACCTGCAAACCCGGGCTGGTGGGCCAATCACCTGCGGACTCTCCACAACACTCCTGGAGCGTGCATGGAGCCACCATCTCTAGACCAACCCTGTCACCCGCAGGGACCCTCTGAGGTTGCCCCCAGTATGCTCACAGGGACAGGGCTCAGCCTGAGCAAATTCTGTGGGTCCACACCCAGCCAGGAGTCCCCAGCCCAACTCCAAGATGTCTCCCCGCCAATCTCCCCCTCATGCGGGAGGGTGGGGGCCTCCTCACTCACAGTTTTCCAGATCTGCTCCCCCTGTCCACTGCCACTGTCCTCTGATGCCATCTTGCTGGGCTAAGGACTCCAGGGTTGCCACCACCATGGCCGCAGCTCTAGGATGGTGCATCCCCAGGTTACAGCAACTGCTTTCACAGAGAGGGTCCAGCTCCAGGCAGAGGTGCCGCCATCCATCACCCTCCTTGTCTAAATGCCTCTTTCCACTCTTTCTGTGGGCTTCAATTCTCACTTTAGATTCTTCCTGGGCCCAGAGGACCTGTCTCCCTCCTTTTTGTCTTCTCCATTTTGCTGTATTCCAGCATCTGGATGGTATCTTTCAGGGAGGCCGCTTACCCTGCTGTTTACTGTTCCACCATCTTGTCCCACCTCAACATCCTCTGTTATGATTTCTATCTAGATCTCTCCCCACAAATCCTTGTGCACTCACATCTGGTGCTTTTGAGAAATGACTGAGTAATGGGGGTGTGACATTCATTAGTGGATTAGTCCACTGATAAATCTATAGCTCAATGTGATTTTGGGAGTTGAAGCCTGGTCAGAGGAGGTGGGTCCCTGTTGTTGTGGCCTGGAAGGGTCTCTCTTGCTCCCTTCTATCTTGCTCACTTTTCTGATTCCTGTCTGCCATGCCATGAGCTATTTGTCTTCTGCCATGCCCCAATGCAATAGTCATATTACAAACCTACTATGATAAAACATCATGGAACTGGCACAAAACAGACATGAAGATCAATGGAACAGAATAGAGGATATTCAAAAATTTGGCCTTTGGTATAGGGGCTAAAAACAAATAATCAATGAAAAAGAGCCTCTGATAAATGCTGTTGGAAAAACTGGCCATCAGCGTGCAGAAGACTGAATCTGGACCTATATCTCTCACCATGTACTAGACTAAAATCAATAAGGGTGAAAGAACAAAGCGTTAAGAAACTTAACCTGCTGGAAAACAAAATGCACAAAACTCTTGAAGTCATAAAAATAGGCCAGGGCTTTCTGAACAAAACACTAATTGCACAGGAAATAGGACCAAGAATCAACAAATGGGATCATATCAAATTGAAAGGCTTCTGCACAGCAAAGGAAACAACTAACAGAGTGAAGAGACAGCCTACAGAATGAAAAAAAATTGCCAGCTACTCCTCAGACAGAAGACTAGTATCTAGAATATACATTATAAAGAATTCAAAAATGGACCCCAAAATGAACATCTGCAATGAATAAACATTTTGCCAATGAAGAGGTACAAACAGTTAATAAAAGCATGCAAAAATGCTCAACATAGCTGGTCACTCAAGAAATGCAAACTAAAACAGCACTGAGATTCCATCTCACTCCACAGAGAATGACTATCATCAAGAAATCAAACAACATCAAATGCTGGCAAAGCTGTGTGGAAAAGGGAACATTTCTCCGTTGTTGGTGGGAGTATAAATTGGTAAAATCACTAGGAAATTCAGTATGGGGATTCCTCAAAAACTAAAATTAGAAGTTCCATTTGAATCAGTTATTTTCCTTCTATGTATCTTTCTGAAGGTGTTGAAGTCATCATATCACAGTGATCATGCATACCCATGTATATAGCAATATAGTTTATCATAGCTAAATCTGGGAAACAACCTATCTGCCCATCAACACATGAATGGATGCAGAAAATGTTATATTTATGTACAATAGAATACTACTCCTCCACAAAGAAATAAAAACTTGAGACGTTTTAAGTAAATGGGTGTTTCTCGAGACCATAATCCCAAGTGCAACAAATCAAACACACAAGTTTAAATATAGCACTGCTTGTCTTGCATGAGAAACACAAAGTATAAATAATGAACAAAATAGAGGATAGGTATTAGGAAGTGGGAAGAACTTGTTCAAATGGGAAGGGGAGAAATAGATATGGGTGGGGGGAGGGAAGAAAGGGAAAAGTTATTTAAAGGAAAAAAGAATTGAAGGGAAAAAGTGGAAATAGAGTTTTTTTAAATGGGGAAGGGAAGAAGGTTTGGAATGGGGGAGGAGAAAGGGATAAAAATAATTGAAATGTGTTATGTACATGTACAAATGAGTATGATGAATGTGTCCATTATGTACAGCAAACATGTACTAGTAAAAAGTAATAAAAAGATTAACGGGCTTCTGCACTACAAAAGAATCAACGAAGGGAATGAAAAGGCAGCATATAGAATGGGAAATACTTTTTTTGCCAACTGTCCCCCAGACAAAGGACTAACATCTAGAATATATAAAGAACTCAAAACAATTACTAATCCCAAAATAAAAGAACCAATCAAAAGTGAGCATCTAAAATGAATACACTTCAGGGAAGAAGTATTATCAATGGCCAATAAATACATGAAGAAATGCACAATATTTTTGGCAATTAGAGAAATGCAAATAAAACAACACCGAGGTTGCATCTTACCACAAAGAGAATGGCATTATCAAAACGTGTAACAAATGCTAGTGAGGATGTGAGGAAAGAGGAACACTTCTAGAGCATTGGTGGGAATGTAAACTATTTTTTTTTTTTTTTTGCAGTACCAGGTATTGAACTCACAACTTCGCGCCTGCCAGGGTAGGCGCTTAAGCCACTGAGCCAAACTCCCAGCCCTGGTTTTTTTTGAGGCAGGGTTGCACTATGTAGCCCAAGCCGGCCTCGAACTCACAACGCTCCTCCTACCTCAGCCTCCCGAGTGCTGGGATTAAAGGCGTGCGCCACCACACCCAGCTGGGAATGTAAATTATTATAACATTATGTAAATCAGCATGGAGATTCTTCAAAAAATTAGAACTAGACGTCCCATTTGGCCCAGCTATTCTCCTTCTAGGTAACATCCTGAAAGAGTTAAAAGCATCATACCACGGTGATATATACATACTCATATTTATGACAGCACAATTTATAATAGCCAAATCTTGGAAACAGCCTATACATATTCCCATCAATGAATGAATGGATAAATAAAAAGTTGTTTTTGTATACAGTGAAGTACTAGTCTACCATAAAGAAAGATAAACTTGAGACATTACTAGGTAAATGGATGCACCTTGAGACCATCATGCTAAGTAAAATAAATCAGATATACCAGCTTAAATACTGCATGGTCTCTCTTATATGAGAAACCTAAATATAAAGAAACAACAAAATAAAAGATAGATAGTAAGTAAAGATATAGCTCTTTTTCAAAGGAGAAGGGGTTCAAGAGATAGATGGAAGGGGAGGGAGAGAAGGGAAAGATGATAAAAAAGGAATTGGAATGTGTTCTGTATATTCACATAAAGAATGGAAACATTATGTACTACAAACATGTACTCTAGAAAAAGAGAAAAGAAGGGAGAGAAGGGGATCAAAAGATGGATGCAGAGAGGTGTAGGAGAAAGGGATAAAAAAGGAATTAAGATGTGTTATGTATCAACTCCCCACAAAGAATGCATAAATATTGTGTTCTACAAATACATCCAAATGAAAAAGAACTTCAGATTACAGTGTAAAGTGATATGCTCAGGTTTACTGAGGGAAAAGATTAGTAGACCTGGGATATGATCCTATATGCTTATTCATCTTCCAAGTCAACTGCTGACCTATTTTAATTGGTGAAAACTATAGAGTTGCAGAAAGATTTTTTGTTGTTAGAACTAAGTCTCTCTTGCCACAGATTAGGCTAATTTCTTTTCATAAAACAATGGCTTATAACATCTTATAATTTTTATAGTAAATGGGAGGCATTCTATGAGTCAGTTCTGAGCGTTAAATTGTTTTTGCTACCATTCCGTATAAATGGTTGACTATTTTCGTGGATATGATCTTGGTATAAGGAAAAAATAAAGAAGGATGAAAGGAAGGGGTCAGGGAGAGAGAAAGCAAAAGAAAGAAGCCAGAGAAAGAAGGAGGAGAAATTGTGGTTAAATACATGTTTCAATACACCCATTATTTACTGAAAAGTTGCCATGAGCTGCACACTAAAAGTTACAAAGTTTCAAAGCAGAGCTCTTGAGTTAGTGGATGAAAAAGGCACATTTGAGATGTAACACATGGTTCATAAGATAGGCATGTTTCTGATTGGGCAAACAAGTTTGCTAAACATGGAATCTCTTTAGATTAAGACCAAATCTACAGGTACATGACTGAGCTGAATGTATTTGAAAAGCCTCAGTGCTTCTGAGTTGTCACAGCTTGTTCACATGGCTCTATCGAGTAGAATTTCTAGTTTTCTCCCATTGAGTGGTCATGGATCTGAGTTAATAAATTGGGGTCACCAATTTTCCATCACGTCTGATTCATGAGCTCTGTCTAGATTCTGTTTAAAGCCTTCTTTATTCACCAAGGAGACTGTCTTCTGATCACACAACAAAAGAGAGAAAACATAGTGAGAACTAAGTGGAAAATGAAGAGTTGTTTCTTCTTCACATTCATTTTGGCTTCAGAGTGGATGCACATGCTTGAGGGTGTGTTTTGGTAAACTTCCCTTTCTCTTTCCCCCTAAGTTACTTACTTGGCTTATCCCATGGTTATGACTCAGTTGGAACAGTCCTCTTGGGTGTGCCTGTCTCTTTTTGGAGAGGGTTCAGAAGAAGCAGGATCAAATTATTTTGAGCTGGAGCAGACTAAGATTGGGGTAATCATTCCATTGTAACTGTTTCTCCTTGATAGCTTCTAAGGGCTCTCACCTTTGAGTGTCTGCTAGGATATCAGAAGACACAATGAGAAACGAAGTATTTTGTTACCATGGGGACTATTGTGGAATTCTACAAAATTTGGCTGCTTGCCTAGGATCCAGTTGTTTTTTGGTAGGGACACAGTTGAGAAAATGTCCCAAATAGATCATCTCTAAGCATACATACATACTGCTTCTCCTGCATAAATCTAGTTTGCATCTTAAGTGTGGTTTGGAGTTGATCTGCATATTTCTTAGTCTCTAAAATCCCTGAAGGACAAAGTGTGACATTCATACACTCAAAGTAGCTCAGGAAAATCTCAACAGTCTAATTCAGACCCTTTAAAATAATCCCTTTAATGACCGCTCATTACTCATTTGGCTTTTATAACTATGGTCTGCATTTTCAAATCTCCCTCAATGTCCTATGAAAGGGTCCCGGGCGCTATCAGACTCCATGCACAAGATACTTCAATATGTGAAGTCAGACTTCTTCTTTGTTTTGTATATCCCCTGAACTCACTTGCCTCTTTTAATTTTCTTCTACCTACATGTTTTCCTTTCCAGAACTGGTTCCATGAACAGGTAGAGGAGGTAGTTGTGTTCTATGCTTTGAGGGGAAGGCCATCTGAGGCACTGAGGAAAGTCCCACACAACTACTTCCACTGCTCTATCTCATTGTCTCTTCTAAGAGCCAGAACTGCTTCCTGAGATTTTTTTCTTTGCATCATGAAAGCTCTAGGCTTCTGTGTTTCGTGTTTCTTCCACAGCTGCCCTACTTGTACATTGATAATGTATTCAATCATATCTATCTAGCACCTCTAGTTCTATTTATTTGTATCCTTTTGGTATAGGAATCCTGTCATAAACTCTTAAAGCTGTGGTTGGGGCCCTATTATCTGACAATATCTTTCCTGGATATTAACTTTCTACCAAGGTTTCCAAGTGTCAACCACCTCTGGATAAGCGGTTGCTATATTCTATTCTATACCAATTATCTCATGCCTACTAATAGGTTATTAAATAAATGATTATTGAGACCCTGTAGAAAATTTCCTTTCCTATTTTAGATACCAGCAGTGATTCAACATTTGCACCTACCATGTTGTTAATTGTTATTCTGGGTCTCCCCACAATGGATGAGAGCCTTGGAGGTCCAGAAATGTCATCCTTGACAGAAGAAAGATGTATCATATAGTCTTTGAAAGCTCATGGAAACTTTGACTCATCTGACCTTTTGGTGGCTTTATGGACTAATGCAATTTTATGGATATTTATTGTTCTCTCCTGTTTACATTCTTAGTATCATTTTGAATGTTTCGCTCACATTCTTTTTACTTGTCTTTATGGTATTTGTACATTTTGCCTCTGATGACTGAGAAATAAGGTGAATAATTTAGTACGAGGCTTTCCCGCATAGGGTAGGTTAGTCCTGGCACGAGTAGTGGAGATAAAGCTTGGAGGTCCACAGTACAAACTATAATTCTAGTCTCCCCAGTATCTTAACCATGATATCCAGGAAAGGCAGTAAGAATGGGAGACAAATCCCTGAATGGAGAGGGAGAACTATTCTTTGTCTTCTATTGAAGCAGCATCTGGCACTGTTCCTGACTCAGAGTATGTATTCATAAAAGAATTTGTTAAATTGCTAAATGAATGAACAATAATATGAGTTTTAAAAATATTGACTTAACCCATTCATCCAAGTAATGTTATCTACAGGTTTTTACTAATGCATTTTTTTTGGTCCAAATACTCATCTGACCAAAGTAATAAATTTTGATTCCTTTATTTCTCTAATACACAGTATAAAACATAGTCTATGCAATTAAAATCATTTGAATTTCTTCCTAAAAAGAGAAGTGTTTTAAGCAATGCCAATCCTGAACACTTTTAGATGAAGTGATAGCTGTATTTATGGCATTCAATAAAATTTCTTGCTTTAAAAGAACATCATCCTTTATGAAGACTTGGATAGCATGAAGGTGAACTGAGATATAAGTAAACACTGGCTGGTGTTTCAACACAACTTGAGTTCATGAGACACAGTGTGCCTGGCCTTGTCAGATGGAGGAATCATAGAGCAGGGGATTATTTTTGATGCCTATCAGCTATATTTAGTGGGCTGTAGCTGTGGTGCAGGCCAGAACTGACTGGAAAAACATAACCTACTGTCTCATCAGACCTCCTACCCAGCTTTAAGATACAATGACTGTTTATCATCTTAGTATTTTGAGCCATCAATTATCTTTTTTTACTGATGAGGGAACAGATTAAAAGAGGCTAGACCATGGACTAAAATTGAACTTGTATTCCCTGATTCCCCAATTCAGGATTCTGTTGCTCTCCCTGTGCTGCTGTTCTGACTATGATGACACCACTAACTTCATTATGTTTGCTTGGATCTTATGGATTTCTGACCACAGAGGTTTTATATCATTTGACATTGTAACCACTCTTTCAGAAGTAGAAAGTAATGGTCCATAAACCACCATCACTTGGCTGAGAGACTATTTAACCAAAATGACTACATGTACATATAAAGAAAACAGAAGTTATCACCTTTTCCCAGAGTATGCATGTCTCTACCAATTCTACATGTAGGACCAATCAATTTAGCTAAGAGTTAGGATATTATTTATCAGCTCAAGAAGTAATCTGATATATTTTGTTTCCTCAAGTTTGCCTCAAAATAAGTTGAGTACTTCTCTCTCATCAAGAGCCTATTTAATAAACAAAGAATTAAAATAAAGAAGAAAGGACAAGAAACCAGGAGACAGACTTGTAGAGACAACAAAGGGGACAAAGAGAAGGGTGAAGGAAAGGAAGGGGGATTAATGGGGTTGAAATTGATTAAAATATGTCAAATGCAGCTGGGCGTGGTGGAGCATGCCTTTAATCCCAGCACTCGAGAGGCTGAGGCAGGAGGATCATTGTGAGTTCAAAACAGCCTGGGCTACAAAGTGAGTTCAAGGCTGGCATGAAGTGCATAGTGAGACCCTGTCTCAAAAAAAAAAATAGGGTCAGGGATTTAGTTCAGTGGTGTAAACGCCTGCCTGGCAGGCATGAGGTTATGAGTTCAATCCCCAGTACCAAAAAACAAAAACAAAAACAAAAACCCAAAAAAACCACACATATGTTAAACGCATGTGCCTACTTCCAAAAATAAACCTCATTTTCACATAATACTAACATGCACTATTTAAAAAAAGCCTTCATAAGAGTTTTCAATAACCTCATGCTGATGCACAGATGATTAACAATCATTTACTGTCTCTTAGGTAAAGACACACTTGTGTGTACTGTGTATGTATGTGAAGAGTATTTAGTCAGATATGGTGGTGCATGCCTGTAATCCCAGCAGTCTGGGAGGCTGAGATAGGTAGAAGCATCTCATTTTGAAACCCAGCCTGAACAAATCTGCAACTCAGTAACACCCTGTCTTAAAATAAAAAGGGGTGGGGATATAGTTCAGTGTGAAGGCCTGGAGTTCAAATCTCAATACCAAAAAAGGGAGAGCATTTAATGAGCTATGCATCATACACCATTTCTGTTTTTTAGGATCTCAGATTAAGGAAGGAAGGTTAATATTTGTGAAATCAGCATAGAACAATGGCAGAGTCTTAACAGCTAAGTGTTAGCATGGGTATTATTGGTTATGAAAACAAAAAAGATAGCCTTAGTCTGTGGCAGCCATAGGTTTTTCAGAAGATACAAGACTTGGTCTAGGTTTCAAAAATATAGGATTTTCATAGGCAAAGGAAACAGTTGAAAGGATTTCTACTAAGAGGAAAAATTTACAAAATATAAGAGGGAGAAATCAAGGAATTAAGGGAGCGATGAAGCAATCATTATGATTAGAGCAGAGTGTATGTCTTGGGTGGGGTAAACTCAATCTAAACTCTCTCATTAGCATTCAGATTCTGCCTTGCCTGCCCTCATGTGGTATGATACAATTCGATGAGTTTCCCTCTTCCCAGAGAGTAGGTGAAAAAGTATTATCCTGATGTTTTGTGTCCTAGTGGAACCACTTCACCAAACACCTGTGGGAAGTAATGGAAATTGACTGCATCTCAAAAATTCATTGATAATTTTACCAAAGCATATTAAATTAGTCTGAGCACTCAAAGAGCACACTTAAGTTATATTTTTCAAGAAAGAGCAATATTTTTAGAATTCATAGAGTATCATGGAAAGAGTTTGGAAACTTTGCATGTTGCAACTAGTTGCCCTGAGTTTCAAAAGGGCCTATTTTTCTTTCTCATTTTCAGTCGAAATTCAGCAAAAGGAAAAAGTTGCTTCTAAATAATGGCAGGAAAATTCCTACTGTTGTAGAGAATAAGTTGACTCTTGGTGGGCTTGATCCATCTCTTGGGCAAGCTGTGTGCATTATAAAGTCTGGGTAGTTTTTTCCCTAAGGCTCCCTTGCTGCTTCAGGTCTTCTATCCAGGCAACAGCTGGGGACTTCTCTTCAAACAGGGCTTTAGGGCATATTGACAAATAAGCTCTGCCTCGGTTGCAAGGTCTTTTATCTGAACACGACCATCTCACATGTGTGCAAATATATTTCTCATGATCACCCCAACAGCTGCATTTTGATGATCTGTCCGAGGAATAACTCTTAACAGATAAAAGGCAGTAAACTCATCTCACCAGTGAATAATGTACTCCTCGGTTCCATCATGAACCCCAGATTCTCTTTGAAATGATTTCCAAGGAAAAATGAGTGACTGGGAACGCTGACCCTTTCAGAATAAACCACTGGTACCTTTGACAATTGCTCCAAGTGGTTCATTCTGGGAAAAGCTTGCACACCATATCTTACATGATTCTACATCTTACTGACTGCAGTCATCCAAATGTTCCTTTGTTTCTCTGTCTGCACATATCAGTGTTGTTAGCATTTGACTGAAAACTCCTTACATGTTAGAAACATGCTCTTTAGAACTCTGTTCTTCAGAGTTCTCCCAAAGGGACCAAAACATGTTTTCTTACCATCAAGTTATCCATGGCATTATTTGTTGTCAGATTTGGGAAATGTGGCTGGCTGTGTCAGGCTCCAGATTCCATACTGATACTGGAGTGGGCTAGCTAAACAGGAGATAAAGTATGAAGGAATAGAAAATGTCCAGGTATTTCTAAGTACTACTTGGAACCAAATTAGGAAAGTAGTAAATTTTCTTTATTTATGTAAATGGTGCAGATTTGGAGAACAACTGAGTTTGAAGGAGAAATAGTCCTTATTTTTAATGACAAAATGGTGTTTATATATTTAGGGGTAAGAGTTCATATTGTTTTTCCTGTAGAATAAGGATGCTCAACTTCATCTCAGGAAGAAATTATTGTCATTGAAATTCCTGAGACCTCCTGTGTTGTTTGACCTCCAGGAGTGTTGGAAATTTCAGTTTCAAGTTTTAATCCAGTTAGCAATTTAGAGAACAACTGGCATATAAGACGTATCTTTGAAAACCTGTGCGTGAAATTGAGGGATGCATAAGTTACATATCTATCCAATCTCGCTTCTTTAGTGAGGAAATTCCTTTCTGAGCAACTGATGCACTCTGGGGATAATCTGCCTGTGGTTCTTTCTTGATTGACATTTATTTTAATGATGCATTCACCCCTGCCATTGTCTTTTATTTCTATAATTCACCTTTCATCAATCGCCTTTGATAGATTAAGGCAGTGATGACCTCTAATGTATTCATATCTCATTCCATGACCATGTGTAGTGCCCTCCCACACTGACTTTGGCTTTGGCTATTGGGGTTATAGCACATATAACACAAGTAGAGATCTGAAAATTGCTTGAACATAGGAGCATGTTCTCTTTCACTGCTTATAGGAAACCTGTGAAGGACATCAGAGAAGAAGCACGTCCTAATCTGCTGAATAAAGAGACCTAGATGGCCCAGTTAACCCTATTTCCTCAAAGAGTAACCTACCAAATGCAGGGTATGTGAGTAAGGCTATTTTAGATGGTGTAGCAGCTAACAAACTTATATGGAATACTTTTCTTTATCCAAAGCATCAGAGGTTATATTCTCTGGGAGCACAATAACTTGGATGGATTTGCAACTAGATACTTTCAGGACTCATCCTATCATTCTAAAAAGAGAACGGAAGAAATAGCCAATGTACCAATTGTCTATGGCTGTGTGTAAGAAACAAAACTCAATGATTTTTAACAATGACAGTTTTTTGGCTCATACTTCTGTGGTCACTTGGTTCACAGGGCCAGTGTTAGAGTGAGGTGAAGTGTTCTGCCTGGGGCATGAACCTGATGGAGGCATTTACATTCAGCATCATGAAATTATCAACCTCGAACTTTCAGAAACCTAACAGTGAGTATCTCCTTCCATTTTCTGTGTCACTCGTCTCACCCAAACCTCAGCCCCGATGTTTCTTCTGGTCCAAGGCTGCTGAAGTTCATCTTTGCAGGGATTCTTTCTTTCTTCCTTCCTTTCTTTCTTTCTTCCTTCCTTCCTTCCTTCCTTCCTTCCTTCCTTTCTTTCTTTTTTTCTTTCTTTCTTTCTTTTTTCTTTCTTTCTTTTTCTTTCTTACCTTCCTTCCATATTTCTTTCCTCACTTGAAAGAACCTTTTTAAAAGTCTCCTTTATAGTTTTGGCCAAGTAATTTTTAGCTCTACATACTGTATTTTTTTTCTTCATCATACAAAGATTCTGTCTGCTTATGGGTTAATTTTAATATCATGATTCTAACAATTTCTTCAATTTTTCTTTAAGAATAGAAAGCAAGTTGTAATATCTTCTTTAATTTATTAGTTAAAAGAATTGGTAGAGATTAACTAAACTACAATATAATTTCCCCCCATGTCTCAAGGGACAATAAAATTATTTGGTGGGTCTTTCAAATTCACATCTTCTTCAGAAAGTAGAATAGTGATCCTATAATGCAGCTGTTACACAAATACATGTATTCTCCAAAAAATTGTTTTTGTAATTTATTAAATGAGGAAAAATCTTCTTTTGGTATTAATTAGACATACTCATATTATCCACACTACTGCTTAAGAAAAGGTAAAATCACAATGGAGAGTTATGAAATTTCATATCAACTTCATATTATAGACTATTTTCTCTAGTAGCTGAAAGATGCATAATTTGAAAATGGATACACTATAGTAGTGCATGCATAACTATAGAGGGCTAAAACATATCAAGCTTGAGATTTGTGTATCTCTATTTCTTCTTTTTTTAGATATTGAGGATTGAATATAGAGCCTTCAAACTCAGCTCCATCTCCAGGATTTTTATTTTTATTTTTATTTTTTTATTTAAGAAAAAAAGACATATATAACAAAGACAAAAAGCAAAAGAGGCAAACAAATGACTAGAGTAAATACACAGCAGTAACATTACAGGTTTACAAAACAGGATAGCATTTTGACAATGGTTGCAATATTATGTATCGTTACCTTCAAAATGGTTGTTTACATTAATAGATATAGACATGTAAAATTGACCCAATCATATGAGCATTAATTGTTCTTTATCCATAATGAACACATTCAGCAGTGTGTTCATTTTAGTTATCTTACATATACATATATACAGATTTATATCTTTTCCTTTTCCCTTCCCTCTTTCCCCCTTTTCCCTTCCCAATTACTTTTGCTCTTTGAGCTGTTTTTTACCCTTACCTAGTATTTATTATAGATTTTGGATCATATATACTTTTTCAGTTTCTTACACTAGGGAGACAATATAGTATTTACACATGTGGGTTTGATTTATCTCACTTATGAGTATGGTCTCAAGTCGTGTCCATTTACTTGCAAAAGTCCCTATGAAATCTTTCTTGATAGCTGAGTAGTACTCCATTGTATAAAAATACCACATCTTTTTTATCCATTCTTTGATTGATGGGCACTTGGGTTGTTTCCAAGATCTGGCTATTACAAATTGAGTTGCTATAAACATGGGTGCACAGATATCACTGTGGTATGATGTTTTCAATTCTGGGAAAATGCCCAGAAGTGGGATATCTGGGTTGAATGGGATCTCTAATCCTAGCTTCTTGAGGAATCGCCACACTGACTTATTTTTATTTTTGAGACAAAGTCTTGCTAAGTCACTAAATTGCCAGCCTAGACTTAAGCTTGAGATCCTCCACTCTTAGCCTCCTAGAGTACTGGGTTTGCAGGCATGTCCCACCATGCCTGGCTCTGCTGGGATCTTGTATGCTGTAATGGTCAGTTTGTGAGTGTATCATTCTTCACAAATAAAACTGTTGTCACACAAAAGTCTTACTGCTGGCAAGATGTAGCTGCTTTCTCTTTCTTTTTAGCAAAGGTAAGAATTTTGCACTACTGTTCTCATACATGGTGCTTTTCATAATAGCATTCATTGCAGGTGGCATCATCTAGTGAGCCCATACACACAACTTTGGCCTCCTCAGCAACACTCATTAACCTCCCGCATGCTTTTGGCCCCTTTGTCTGCTTAGAGCCACAGTACATACAAGGATTTTGTTGGTTATGTGAACATTTATTTTGATGTTGTCACCCCTTTCCATCGTCATATTACAATGTGAAACTAAAATATACTAGTTTAACATGACTCATTATTTTATGAAAGAAAATCTTTATTAAAATAATCACACCATTATCAGTTATTATCTCTAAGTAATCTGTATCTCTCACTATAAGGTAATATAAAGTAACACTTAAAGAAACATAATTTTGGAGATAGTTAATTTCTCTTACAATTAATTTCAAATAATCTACCTTAAGAAGGCGCTTACTCTGATATGGAATTTTTCTCACATAAACCAGATGTCAAAAACCTGATCCACAGTTCCCTGTCTGCATGTTTTAAGCAATTAAAGCAACTTTCATGCTCTGACGACTTTGGACTTCTTGAAATTCATTAAACTTTTGTTTCTAATTGTATCAGTAAGAGAATCTCGCATGCAATCATATTAGAGTACTTTCAGAAATTTGAAGGTTGTCAATCGTTTTTTTTAAAAAAAGAGGAAAATTGTCTTCTTTTCATGAAGTTCTCGCCCTATACTTTCTAGATCCTAACAAAAATGATAAAGAAAAACCAGTATTCATGATCTCACCTTTAAACATGTTGAGATGGTCTCTTTCGACCAAACTTTCCCAGATTCTGAAACTGTCTTCTTGCTGTCAGACAGGGCTGGCTCCTCCTTCTGTATGCTTTCTAATTCTTTGACTATATTGCACTGTCACAATATATTATTCCTATGGTTATATATATATATATTTCACAAGAGTGTTTCTCAAGAATGGGAACAGTATCCCATTTTTCTCTGTATTCCCAGCACAATTGTCTACACATAGCACGTGCTCAGTAAATTTGGTAGAATTAATGCATATATACATGAATAAATAAAGGAGACTGAGAGCTGAAGTTGAGGAACTACTGTGGTCTTTTAGGAAAAATAATAGAGAGGCTAACAGCAAAATCCTTTTGAGTCAGACTCTTCTCAGGCTCCAGCTCCAATTCATACCAACTCTGTGGCCTTAGGCACATTACTTAATCTCCTGGTGACTCTTTCTTTGTCAGTTGACACAGTAACTGGCTCATAATAAACACATACTCAAAATAGTAGCTTCTTTCAGTAGTAGTATCAGCAGTAGAAGTAGTAACTGCAAAACACATTTAGGCTTTCCATATGAGGTCACTTTTCACTGTGCAAGGCAGTCAGTACTCTTGAGACACCAGTGACAACAGGAAATCTCTGCAAAAGCAAGTTGAAAAATCATCTGAAACTATCAAAGCACTTAGTCCCAAAGGTTGAATTACAAGTAAAAATATCCATACTTAGGCAGTTACTGCACTTAGCAGAATTCATGTGAATGTAATGAGGCTGCCTTTTTGTATTTTTTATACGAACAGGCAAGATATTTTTACATCAACAGACTAAAACCTCTTTAAAGTGGTTAAGTGTTGTCTTTCTAAATAGCAACCTTAGGGAAAAAGGCTTACACTAAAGTGGCTGCTACTGTGCAAACATTTTTAACTTCTTCTTGGGGAAATGCCTTTAGAACTGGTTTATGAACTAGATAAGAAATGAAGGTCTTTACATTTCAGTTGAAATCATACACCCTGTGTGATGAACATCTATTCTGTCATCTGACCCCTGGAGACAGCACTGAACTTTGGCCCTGATTCCATAACAGTTTTTCCAAAGATCCCCAGCTTCTACTGCAACAGTCTTTCTAGCCAGTCTAGAGAAAGTGTTCTTTCTCTTGAATTTATGGGTAACAGTTCTAGGAGTGAGAAAGTGCCACTTCTTGTTTCATAATAGACCTGTAATATTGGGATAAAGGATTTTTAAAACAGAAAATTCTGCCATGTTTTAAATTTTCTATTGTGATAACTAAAAGAGGTGACAGTTTTCCACATTAAAGTAGCAATATTTTCTACTTCAAAAAACAATATATTCTATTGTTAAAAAAAGTAAAAAGAAAAATGTTAGTCTCCCCTCTTTCATCTTCACTTCTATTTCACTAAGATAACGAATATTATTAGCTTTCTGGGTGTATTTCTTCAATTTTCTATATGTACACAGAGATATGGCCACAGGCCATCCCCTTTTAGGGTTTGCAAAAATGAGGTCACATTATACAGATTATTCTACAACCTATTTTTACTTAACAAAATGTCACAGATATTATTCCAGGTCAATACTATAGATCTAATCCAATAAAAATACTTGAAACATATTCTACTAAGTGGATATAACTTATTTACTATTCCCTTATTAATAGACATCATATTGTTTTCAGTTTTTGTGGCCACTATATATAATGTTACTCTGCATCACTTATACATATCCTATCTTTATATACTTTTAATTCTGCAGAATATATTTCCCATGATGAGAATGTGGGATCAAAAAGTATATGAATTTAAAATTCTTGTAATAGTGTACTACCAGAATAGAGAATGTTGAAGGAATTCACAACTTTATCAGCAAAGTATAAAAGTGTTCACCAACATTGAATACTATCAATCATGTTTCTAGTTTTGTAGTTTGAAAAGTAAAACAAAAGTATTTCCTTGTTATACTGATGCACGTCTCCCTAATCTTAGTGAAGCTGAGATGCTTGAATTGTCATATGTGGGTTGCCCATGTGCATTCTGAGATATTTTCTACTGTGACTCTGAGTTAGTAGGTTAAGATTTTTTTCTGTAATTCACTTATTAATAATCTTCGGTATTTTTCTATTGTGTGTATTTTTTGTATCAAATTAGTACTAAAAATACTAAGGGTGCAACTCTTAGTCTTTTCTGTGTGTTGCAAATATTTTTCAGTTTTTCTATTGAAACATTCCTTTGTTTTTTGCATGTAAAATTCCTTTCAAAGGAGACATTTGGATATGCATTTGTTGTTAAAAAAACAAAATAAGACAAACAACTTTTCCCTTACTTTTACCCTAAATGCTTTGTGTTGCAATTCACCTGTCTTTTTTCTAGGTTCTTTGCCTCATTGTTATTCTCAATACCAAAAAGACAACTGAGCTTTGTCTACTGGAGCTTTTCTGTTGACTGAGTGATTGAATTTCATTGACTCACCAGTTCAGTTATGCATCTCCATTGTCTTGCTTTTTTCCTTCTCCACAACATTGATTGGTTGCTTGACTGAACTGATTTTATTAGTCAGTCTTCTTGGTACTATGAATCCATGTATTTGTATGCATGAGTATTCTCACACATGCATGCAATGCTCATGCATGAATGTGTGCATATACCTTTGTGTGTCCATGCCCAAAGGAGGGATGACAATTGTGCAATGGTTTCAATTGCTTCTTTTGGTTAAATTGATCAGCCTCAACAACACAATCAGCAGCAGCCTGCACAATGGATATGTATCTCTTTAGCTACCCTACTAGATAGGGAGAAGATGGGCTTGATTGTTTCAACTGAGATTTCAGTTATGATTCTGTCTCTGAGTACGTAAAGCAAAACTGTGAAACAAACTGGTTTGGTTGGTGATGTCCTCCTGTCTTGTCTTTCAGGGCCCTGGTGATCATGCTCTCTAGTTCTTTCTTTCTGTTCTGTAGCCAAATATCTGTCTTATGTTTCATCCTTTATGTTTGATGCTCACTTGCTAAGAGTAAGACCGTTTCTTGATGATTCTGGTCATTAAAATGAAACAGTAGGTACAAGGAAGACAGTTAGGGGTTTGGTGAGGAGGTAAATGAGGAGCTATATTTACCAAAATTACACCCACAGAAGATAATTCTATGGGATATAGAGAGTTCATGGACAGAAAATTTATGTGGTCAAATGTAGCAGAGTCAGACTGCTAAGTGTGAGAACCTTCCTGGCTATGTTCTTATTGAAACTGAACTTGGACATGTCTTTTTTTTCTTTCTGAGTCTTGATTTCCTCATTGGTAAAACAGGGATAAGTACATCATGAAGATCATAAGATTGTTTGGAGGATAGAATAAGTTAATTTGTGTAAAAATACTTTTCAAGGGCTTGCCTCAGCAAATGCCCAAGTAATAGGGACTCATTTTTATTTGTAAATAAAAACCTTTTGGAAACTCTGGATTATACAGTTTATTTCTCAGAGCCTCTAATATGCTAATGTGCCTAGCGTATCACAGCAAGTGGAGTAAAAAAGAAGAAAATGCTTATTAGATCATGGAACCTCTCTTTATACCAACATAATTATCAATGAATTTGTGCAATGTGGAGAACATTTTGGAAACTAGAGTGTAGACAAGGTAGGATTTAGGGATAGAAAGTGTCCTTGGATTCCAGTTTGTCCTAACAAGGAGTTTTTTGCTTTAATGACTTGTACAAATGACTTAAGATCTCTGAGCCATAATCTGTTTACGTGTAAAATAAGGAGCATGACATTACCTATATTGCTTGCTCTGTGTGTGTGTGTCTGTGTGTGTGTGAGAGAGAGAGAGACAGAGAGAGAGAGAGAGAGAGAGAGAGAGAGAGAGAGAGAGAGAGATTTGTAAACTGCCACCCACTATATGAGCTTCAGGGATCAGGAGCAAAATTAATTATCACTGGAAATTTGTTTCAGGACTAGGTGAAGAGAGGACTTCTTCTTTGGTAATTTCAAGGCTGTCACCAGTGATATTTTGGGATGGTAGCAATTAGGAATAAAATGTGCATACCACAGAACTCTCTGGAGGTTGCAGTATGAGGCAGCGTGTGTTTCTAGGTCCCATGTGTGTCTTCCTGCAATTGTTTTCTCATTGTAATTAATCTTCAAAGGAGGGGCAATTTCTCTAGATGAACAGATGAATTCTAAGGAAATTAATGTGTTATGTGATTTATTGGTTAGGTCTCTGCCCTATATCATACACTACTTACTTTTCTCACTGTAGATTGAGTGAACCCTGGAAAATAAGTGTGTACCTTATTCATAAGATCTTAGTGGCTGAAAAGAGTGAATTTTCTTTTCTTGGCTATTTTGCAAGCAGACCCTAGGGAGGGCAATACTAACCTGAAATAGCAGGTAAATGGGGAAGACTATCTAGGGCAGAAGACCTTCCTTACCACTCCTCATATCAAATCAGAGATGTAATTTTCTCCTTGCTCTAGCAAGTAGATGCTCATGTTCAAATCATTTTTTTCTCTGCCTGTTGTCCCCTGACACCACATACATACACATACAGTCTAGTGGAGAGACTATAAACAGAAAGCATGTGACTGATCCTTGTCTGTAATATTTTGGCTGAATGTTTAGTTTTCCTGCCTTGTAATCACCCACTATTTTCCATCATCAGTAGCTTTCAGTATACTCCTTTAAATAGTGTACAGATACCTGATTAGTATAGTGGAAAGAGGAATAGGCTGGGAATTGAGACCTGGAGGCCTTGTCTGAGCTACTGACTCACTTTGATGTAAGACAAACCATGACTCATTGCTGAACCTCAGTTGTCTCATCTGCTATACAAGGCATTTGAGCTGGGATGATCTCAAAGTTGTCTGTAATTTTACTTACTCTTCAACTCCTTAGATACAGTTGGCTTCATTCAGTTTTCTTGCATGGAGAAAATCCATTTAGACTAATTGCAGGATGTTGGAGAGCTGTACTGGAATATCTGAAGCAATGGAGTCAGAATACTCATTTGAAATTAACAAGACACCACAGAACATGCAGGTGGTCACTCCTTTCCTTTGACTCCTGGCCCCTGGGATCTCACAACTTGGAAGGTGTTTGCATGGCACAGTTGCAGAGCACAGCCTGTGGATTATTGCCCAGAAAGCAACTTCTGAATGGGAAGGGCAAAGACAAGGCCACTCACTGGACTCCTTCCCCAGTGGATAGGAATCCTTATTCCTTATTGAGGGAGAACTGAGGTCATTGCCTTAATTTCAGAGTCCTGACCATCTCGACTGAAGATTGGCTTAGATTGCTGTTACGAAGGAGACTGTCTGATGATGACCTATCCCAAAACTCCAGATATATTCATGTATGCTAATATTTGGGGTCACATAGACAAATACCATACAGTGGCCTGGTGGTTTTCATTTTTCATTAGTACTTGAGCCCTTATAGTCTCCCCCAATCTTGTTTCCTTTTGTTATTCAGCCATACTCTTTGATTTCTCAAATTTTGGGGCCTTTGCATATGCAGCTCTCAACCTTTGTCATTGTATATTTTAGGAAATATTTTTTCTTTCAACCTTATCTCAAATATAAAGTCTATATGAAGTCTTCTGCTGTTTTTCTGGACCAAGTTGATCACTTACTTCTTTATGTTTCCATAGGATTCTGAAAAGTCCTCTACTGTATATTCACTAGGATGCAAGCTTCATGAAAGCAAAGGAATTGAGTTTAGTGATAATGATAGCTTCAAAAACAGATACACTGGGCCAGGGATATAGCTCAACAGCATAATACCTGCCTGGCAAGTGTGAGGTCTTGAGTTTGACTCCTGGTATGCTTCCTAATCCCCTCAAAAAGAAGAACAGATACATTTAAATATCTCAATCTCAGTGGTTTAACAAAGTAAAGGTTTTTCTTTTTCCCACGTAAAGTGTAATTGGTGATGGTAGGAGTTAGGGCCTCCACTGATGGCAGTGATAACATTTTAAACATGTGGCTTCTAAAGTCCCCTTGAATCCAATATCCATCCCACTAATGGGAGAAAAGAGAGATAACCATACAGTTCAGGAGTTTTTTAAAGTGCAAGATCTGTAAGTGAGAAGTGCACCCTCACTAACTGCACAGGGGATCTTAGTTCTGCCCAGCCCAGCTTCCAAGTGTAATCCATCAGGAGAATGCCCGGCCAGTCTCATAAGAAATAGACCTAGCCCAGCCCAGTCCAGAGCCCCAGAGCTGCTCATCAGGGAGTGAGCAGCACAACCAAAGGGTCTTGGAGAATTTGAGCTCTGCTCATCAGAACACAAGGCCCCAGCTTCATAGTTCAGGAGTGCAGCCCAGCTAACAGGTCCTGGAGGTTCCAAACTCCACCCAGCCAGGAGCAAGGCCCTGGCACCATATGGTGGGGATGTGTTCTGGCTATCCTCATGTTCCAGAGGATCTGAACTAGCAGCCAGATGCAAGGTCCTGGTGGTGCCACACTCTGGGATGTGCTCTGCCTATCTGCCTGGGTCCTGAAGCCTCTGAACTCCAACTAACCAGGTGCAAGTCCCCAGGGCTATGCCTCAGGGTTGCATCTCTGTGGGTTAGCTCAGTTGCAGAGGTTCTGAACTCCACCAAACCAGGTTCTAGGCCCCAGTGACATGCTACGGGGGTGTGCTCCTACTAGCTGCAGGGAGGATACAAGCTCTACCTAGCCAAGCACCCCAGAGCAACCCAACAAAGTACATCAGAGGAACATCTGGCCTGCCTCACAGGCTACAGAGCACAAGGATCTGGTGCCATAGTTTGGGGGTATGCCACAGTTAGCCACAGGGATATTGGAAGATTGAAGCTCTACCCAGCACAGAATTCCAGTCCAACACATCAGGAGGCTGTCTGGCAAGCCACACAAGTCCCAGAGGAAAATGACAAAATGAAAGAGCAATGTGCAGTCTCAGTCCTCCAGCCCACAGAGAACAAACCCAAGAGACACTGAAATGGAAGACACTGGAAATCACACAACTGAACTTTCTGAAATGATAGCAACTGAAGTAAAGAAACAACTCCATGAAGTTATAGAGGAAGTCAGATCACAAATAATCTCTCAGGAAAAAAATGAAACGACAAACATTATGAAAGAAATGCTGTGCGTATCTAATGAAGATCAAGGTAAAAATATAGAAGAACATAAGAGAATGATGAAAACTTTGAATGAACAATAAAAGACAGAATTGGAATGCATGAAACAGATTCAAAGGGATATTCAGGAAATTAAAAATTCCATTGAAAGTTGACAAAACCACTTGAACGAAGCTGAAGATAGAGTCTCAGTCCTTGAGCACAGCATGGAAACTTATGATCACAAAAGAAAAGATCTCTTAAAAATGACAAGGAACCAGGAAAAATTCAACAGCTGCAAGACAATGCAAACAGAAACAATGTAAGATTGATAGTTGTCAACGAAAAAGCAGGGGTCAATATGAATGACCTGAGAAGACTATTTGCAGAAATAAAAGCAGAAAATTTTCCAAACATGGGAAGACAATCTGATATTCAGACAAGTGAGGCATACAGAACCTCAATTAACCATAACCAAAATAAATCTTCACCCAGGTATATAATAATTAGGATATTAGAAATTCAACACAAGAATAGAATACTAAAAGCTGTCAGAGAAAAGAAAGAGATCACCTATGAAGGAAAGCCTATCAAAATTATGGCAAATTTCTCAGCATAAACCTTCAAGTCAAGAAGAACTTGGAGGTAAGTATTTCAAACCCTGAAAGAAAACAACTATCAACCCAGATTGATGTATCTTGCAAAAGGATCTTTAAAAATTGATGGAGAAATAAGATGCTTCCACTGTAAAGAACACGTGAAGAAATTCATGACCACCAAACCAACACCACAAAGCATACTGAAAGACACTCTAGAAAGAGACAAAGATAACTAAAATCCCAAGAACAATGGCAAAAGGAAACCACTAAGCAGGGCAAACAATTAAATGGAAAAAGTAGAAAAACAACAACAGAAAGATAACATGATAGTGAAAAGTCAGTGCATATCAGTTATATCAATCAATGTAAATGGTCACAACTCACAAATGAAAAGAAATAGACTGGCAGAGTGGGTTAAGAAACAAAATCCAACAGTTTGCTGAGTACAAAACCACATTTAACTCAAAAGGAAACTCACTGACTAAAAATCAAAAGATGGAAAACAATACTGCATGCAACAGGAACCCAGAAAAAAGTAGGGGTAGCTATTATGTTTGCAGACAATGTGAACTTCAAACCAAGAATCATCAAAAGAGATAAAGAAGGTCACTACATATTCATGCAGGGAAAATCTGATGAAGAAGAGATTATAATCATAATTATATAAGCACCAAATATGGGAGCACCCAACTATGTAAGACAAATCATAATAGACATGAAAAATTAAATAAACAATAATGCAGCCATAATGGAGACCTTAACACCTGATTTTCAAAAAGAGACACATCAACCAAAGAAAAAATCAGCAAAACAATAACAGAACTGAATCAAACTTGTGAACAAACGGACCTAGTAGATGTGTACCGAGTGCTCCACTCATCAACATCAGAATGCACATTCTTCTATGCTGCATATGGGTCATTCTCTAAAATAGATCATAGACTAGCCCACAAAATATGCTTAAGTGAATGCAAAGGAATTGAAATAATTCCATGCATATTATCTGATCATAGCACAATAACATTAGAAATTAATGACAAAAACCCCCACAAGAACCACATGAGCATGTGGAAATTAAATAAAACTCTCCTAAACAATGAATGAATCACAGAAGAATGTAAAGAATAGATAAAACAAGATCTACAGCCAAATCAAAATGCAAATATAAATTACTGGAACTTGTGGGATACAAGGAAGGAATCTTCAGAGGGAAATTTACAGCACTAAGCTCCAATGTCAGAAAAATGGAAAGAACACACATAAATAAACTAACAATGCACCTCAAACTTCTAGAAAAAGAAGAACAAGTAAAGCCTAAAGCCAAAACAAGATAGGAAATTATAAAGATCAGAGCAGAAATTAATGCAATTGAAAGTAATAAAACAATACAAAGAATTTATGAATCAAAGAGTTGGTTCTTTGAAAGAATGAATAAAATTGGTAAACCCCTAGCCAACCTTATCAAACAGAAGAAAGAAAAAAGTCAAATCCATGCAACAAGAAATGAAAACAATTACATCACTACAGACCTGTGGAAATACAGAAGATCATCAACACCTACTTTGAAAACCTTTACTCACATAGATTCAATAACACAAGAAATGGACAGATTCCTAGAAACCTATGAATTACCAAAGATGAATCAAGAAAATGTAAAACTGCTGAATAATACAATATCAGTTAATGAAATTGAAAATGTAATTAGAACCTTACCAACAAAGAAAAGCCCATATCTTGATGAATTCACTGCTGAATCCTACAAGAAATCCGGGAAGATGTAATGCCAACACTCCTCAAACTCTTCAATGAAATTGGAAGGGAAGGAAGTCTCCCTAAGTTCTTCATGGAAGCAGTATTACCCTAATAGCAAAACCAAAGAAAGACCCAACCAACAAAGAAAATTACAGGACAATCTCCCTAATGAACATGGATGCAAAAACCCTCAATAAAATACTGGCAAACAGAATGCAACAAGTCATCAGGAAGATTATACACCATGCTCAAGTGGGATTCATCCTAGAAGTGCAGGGAAGGTTCAACATATGCAAATCAATCAATGTAATGCACCATATTAACAGAGCCAAGGACAAGAGTCACATGATCATCTCAACAGATGCAAAAATAGCTTTCGAGAAAATCTAAAACTCATTCATGATAAAAACCATACAGAAAATCGGAATAGAGGCCTCTATCTCAACCTGATATAAGCCATATATCATAAACCAACAGCTAACATCTTACTAAATGGACAAAAAATTGAAAACTTTCAACGTAAAATCAGGAACAAGACAAGGATGTTCATTATCACCACTCTCATTCATTATGGTTCTGGAAACATTAGCCTGAGCAATTAGACAAAAGAGAGAAAAAAAAGGAATATGATAGGAAAAGAAGTAAAATTATTGTTATTTGCAGATGATATGATACTCTATATAGAAGACCCTCAAAATGCATTGAAAGATTTCTAGATGTAATAACCAAATTTAGTAACGTTGCTGGATACAAGGTCAACACTCAAAAATCAGTAGCATTGTTGTACACTAGCAACAAACTCACTGAGACAGAAATAAGGGAAACCACACCCTTCACTGTAGCATCCAAAAAAAGGGAAATATTTAGGAATCAATCCAACAAAGGAAGTAAAAGATCTATTCCGTGAAAATTGCATTACTCTGAAAAAGGCTATCAAACAGGAGTTCAGAAAATGGAAAGATATTCCCTCTTCGTGGATAGCAAGAACAAGCATTGTAAAAATGGCCATTCTCCCAAAATTGTTACACAGATTTAATGCAATTCCAATCAAGATACCACTTGCATACCTCATAGAGCAAGAAAATTCATATCTCAATTTCATCTGGTACCAGAAGAGACCTAGAATACCAAAGGCAATTCTGGGCAACAAAGTAAAGTGGGAATCATCACAAACTCTGACTTGAAACAGTATTAGAAAGCTACTGTGATAAAATCAGCATGGTACTGGAATAAAAGCAGACCTGAAGATCAGTGGAATAGATTAGAAGATACAGCCACAACTACAAACACACTTAGTCACCTCATCTTTGACAAAGGTGCCAAACATGTACACTGGAAGAAAGATACCCTCCTTCATAAGTGGTGCTGGAAAAACTGGCTTTCAATATGTCGTAAATTAAAACTGGATCCATGTGTATCACCATGCAGTAAACTAAAGTCAAAATGGATCAAAGATCTGAATTTTTTTTATTTAAGCAAAGAAAAAAAAGAAAAAAAGACATATATAACAAAGACAACAAGAAAAAGAGACAAACAAATGACTAGAGTAAATACACACCAGTAACATTGCAGGTTTACAAAACCGGATGATAGAAACTTGACAGTGGTTGCAATATTGTGTATCATTATCTTTAAAATGGTTATTTACATGAACAGATATAGACATATAAAATTGATCTAATCATATGAGCATTAATTGTTCTTCTCAATAACGAATACATTCAGCAGTGTGTTCATTTTAGTTATCTTACATATACATATATACAGGTTTATGTATTTTGCTCTTTCCTTTTCTCTTTCAGCCTTTTCCCTTCTCAATTACTTTTGTTCTTTGAGCTGTTTTTTACCCTTACATAATATTTATTATAGATTTTGGATCATATATAGTTTTTCAGTTTCTTACACTAGGGAGACAATACGGTATTTACACATGTGGGTTTGATTTATCTCACTTATGAGTATGGTCTCAAGTTGTGACCATTTACTTACAAAAGTCTCAATGCAATGTTTTTTAATAGCTGAGTAGTACTCCATTCTATAAAAATACCACATCTTTTTTATCCATTCCTTGATTGATGGGCACTTGGGTTGTTTCCAAGATCTGGCTATTACAAATTGGGTTGCTATAAACATGGGTGCACAAATATCACTGTGGTATGGTGTTTTCAATTCTTCTGGGAAAATGCCCAGAAGTGGGATAGCTGGGTTGAATGGGATCTCTAATCCTAGCTTCTTGAGGAATCTCCACACTGACTTCCACAGTGGCTGCACCAGTCTACACTCCCACCAACAGTGGAGAAGAGTTCCTTTTTCCCCACAGCCCCTCCAGCATTTGTTGTTGGTTGATTGTTTAATCTTGGCCATTCTTTCTGGAGTGAGATGGAATCTCAGCGTTGTTTTAATTTGCATTTCCCGAATGACCATTGATGTTGAACACTTTTTTCATATATTTATTGACCATTTGCATTTCTTTCTCTGGGAAGTGTGTATTCATCTCAGAAGCTGATTTTTGGATTGGGTCCTTGAATTTTAGGGGCCTGATTTCTTTTGATTCTTTATATGTTTTAGATAGAAGTCCTTTGTCTGATGAACAATTGGCTAAGATGTTTTCCCAGTTCGTGGGTTATCTTTTCACTCTGTTGGAGATTTCCTTTGACATGCAAAAAATTTTAGTAGGATGAGATCCCAGGTGTTGATTCTGGGAAGTGTTTCCCGTGCAATCTGATTTTTGTTCATGAACTCTCTGCCTGCTCTTATGTCATCAAGGTTTTTACCTACTCTGTCTTCTAGTAGGCTTAGTGTCTCTGTTTTTATATTCAGATCTTTGATCCATTTTGACTTTAGTGCATGGTGATAGGCATGGATCTAGTTTTAGTTTACAGCATATAGAAAGCCAGTTTTTCCAGCACCATTTGTTAATCTTTGACAAAGGGCCCAGACATGTACATTGGAAGAAAGATAGCCTCTTTAACAAAGGGTGCTGGGTCATAGCTTTTGATGGAAAAGGAGACAAGTGTAAAACGAAGTTACTGAACAAAAGAGTGTATGACATTTACTGGAATCATTTTTGGAGAAATAAGAGCTGGAGACATTGGAACATCTAAGATTTCTATCTGAATATAAAGGGAAAAAAACTGAGAAAAAAGGAGTAAGAACTGCAGAGATGCAAGAGGAAGTAGTCACGGGTTGGAGGGAAGAGATAGAGATAGAGATAGAGATAGATAGAGAGAGAGAGAGAGAGAGAGAGAGAGAGAGAGGCTGAGAATAAATAAAAAATGGCTGCAGATACTTTTTTTTCTTTCAAAAGAGGAGGAGGTAGTGTTAATTTGCATTAATCAAGAAAAGAGAAGAGAATCTAATAAACACTAAATTCTTATCCCAAAGTTTTTGTCAAATGTTTTTGTTTATGGTATAGCATTAAGAAGACTAGAGGAAAAAATAATTGTGGTTGTTTATTTGAAAAAATGAAAAAAAATTCCAATTCCAAGGCAAATATGCTTAATTTAATCATTTGAGAAAAACAGTTGCATCAAGTAAATTTTCCTACTCTGCTGTGAAACCCTGTTCTGACTCACTAAAGCTTCCATGATTCCAGCATGTTGCAAAAGAACAATATCATATGAATTTTTACACACACATAGGAATTCTTTTAAAAGCAAATTGATAGGCAATATACATTTTAGGGTGCAAGACCAGTCTTGGAGATTGGAATAACTGAGTTTCATCATTACTTCCTTTGCTACCCCCACCCAATCTAGGCTTCCCAGAAGGCACTTCCAAGAACTTTTGGTATGACTTGAAATCAGTTTTGATGATTTTTAGGAAAGGGTCTCTTGCTTAAGTACAAAAACAAGGGGAGAGAGAGAGAGAGAGAGAGAGAGAGACTTTATCTTCCTGAAGTGCCTACTCAGTATAGTCAAGGTCCCTTCTTTAGTTACACTATGAAAGAACTTCCTGTACTAAGGAATTTCTGACCAGCATCTGAAGGGAAGCCAATGAAAAGGAAAGACAGGAAATGATGTGAACCCGTGCTGAGTTCAATTCCCAGATTTTTCCCTTATTGAGTGTGTAACCATGCAAGTTGCTCAATTTCCTTTAACTTGTTTCTTCCCTTTGTACAGATAGGCTAATGATAATAGTATCTATCTAAAATAGTTGTTACAATATTGAAATGAGATAAAGGTATAAGTGTTCAGTAGCTACAAGCTAAAATAATTACAAAACAACTATATTAAAAATAAATCTATGTAATATGAAATGTCAGCAAGACCTAAATAAATGAAGCAACATATTGTGCTTATGTATCAGAAAACTCGGCATACTAAAAATGTCAGTGCTCTTCAAATTTATTTGTACATTTATTATAACTATTATAAAAAATCACAACAGTATGCATTTTAGATAGACAGGCTTATTCTAAAATAGCTGAAACAATTTTTTAAAGGAGAATACAGTGGGAGTAATTACTTTCCCTTTTACTAGGACTTTTTGTATAGCTAAAATAATGAAGACAGTGTGGTAGATAAAATAATTAATAGAATACAATAGGCAACTCACACAATTATATTCAAGATACAATTGACAAAGTTGCAAAAGCAATTAACTGAGAGGATAGCCTTTTCAACAAATAGTGCCAGAGCAATTTCATATCCTTTGGCAAAAAGAGGAAAGAAAGAAAGAAAGAAAGAAAGAAAGAAAGAAAGAAAGAAAAGAAAGGGTAAAGGAAGGACAAAGAGAAAAGAAAGAAGGGAAGAAATAAATGAAAAAGAAACGATGTAAGCCTCCAACAAAATTGCAAAAATTGATATGCTAATTTTAAAAATTTGTTAATATACAAAATCAACTCAAATGAATTATAAACGTAAATGTAAAACATAAAACTGTAAAGCTTTTGGTAAAATCTTAAGACAGAGCCGGGCGTGGTGGGGCACGCCTTTAATCCTAGCACTCGGGAGGCTGAGGTAGGCGGAGCGTTGTGAGTTCGAGGCCGGCTTGGGCTACAACGCGAGTGCAAGGCCGGCCTGAGCTACATAGTGAGACCCTGCCTCAAAAAACCAGGACCGGGAGTTTGGCTCAGTGCCTTAAGCGCCTGCCCTGGCAAGCACAAGGTTGTGAGTTCAATCCCTGGTGCCGCAAAAAAAAAAAAAAAAAAAAATCTTAAGACAGAATTTCTGGGCCTTAAAGGTGAGGTAAAGCGTTCTCAGACTTGACACCAAAACTTGAACCATAAAGAGAAAATTGATAAATTAGAGCTTATCAAAACTAGAAATTTTATTATGTGAAACTCGTGAAAAGGCAGAAAAGTCAGGTTGTAGACTGGGAGAAAAAAATTGCAATAACACTTGTGCCACAAAAATTAATATCTAGAAAATATGAAGAGCACTTAATATTCAATAGTGAAGGAAAAAGACAAAACAATGAGCAAAATCTTGAAGAAATATTTTGCAAAAAAAAAGAAACACATATGTAAACTAGGCAAATGAAAAGATTTCCAGCATTAATAACAGTTAGGAAAAGCAAATTAAAATCAAGATGAGATATTGCTTAAAATTCTCCATGAATGGGTAAAGTAAAAAGTAGTAAAAAAGACAATTACTAGTGAAAATGTAGAAAAACTAGATCATTTATACTTTCCTGACAGGAATGTACAGTAATACAATGACTCTGGAAAACAGTTTGGCAGTTTTTTTCTTGTTTATTTTATTAGTACATGTTTGCAATTCATCCTGTTTACAATCATCTTGGGGAGTGGTTGCATGTACATGTTACGCCTTTTTAAAAAAAATCCCTTTCCCTTTCCCTCCCCTATTCCCTTCTTTTCCAATTCTCCAATCACTTTTTTCATACCTGTTGATACTATTTGTCTTAGTGCATGTTATGGCTTATAATGTTTATGCTGATTAAGGTTGTTGGGTTCCTATACATATGGTGCATCTTTATTCCTTTCATTTCCGCTTCCCTTTCCCCTTAACCCTCTCCTTGTTCCCTTGGACCATTTCTCTATTGTGCAAAATCTGTCCTCTTGTCCCTTTCTAAGTCTCTTATAAAATGAAACATGCAATTGTCAAATGAGAACAATTGTACTGTTGGACATTTATGCCAGAGAAATAAAAACTTGTATTAACACAAAACTTGTGTGCAAATGTTTTTAGCAGCTTTGCTTTTAACAACCAAATACTGAAATCTTCCAATAGTCCTTTATTGAGACAGGATCTCACTATGTAGTTCAGGGTGGCCTTGAGCTCACTTTGTAGCCCAGGCTGGCCTCAAACTCGTGATCCTCCTGCCTCAGCCTCCAGAGTGTAGGGGTTACAGGCATGTGCCACTGTTCCTGGCTTCCTATAGTCTTTTAACGGGGTGAATGATTAAGCAAATTGTGATACAGTGAGACCATGGAATACTAATCAGTAACATAAAGGAGCAAGCTATGATATATGTTGAACTAAAAAGTCAATCTTAAGAGGTTATGTACTATATGATTCCATTTACATGATATTTTTGGTATGACAAATTATGGAAAGGGAGAAAAAATTCGGGATTTTGATGGGTTAGGTCAAAATGGGTGGTGGAGAAGGATGGTACTGATTGCGATTATAAATGGGTAACATGAGGATATTGTGATATTGAAACTGTTCAGTATCATGGTTATACACAAACCTCTACATGCATTTAAATTGTACAGCAATTAATATACACACATAAACAAACAAATCAATAAAGGGAAACATAAGTAAATTTTTGTATTGTACCAATTATCAATATCCAGGTTATGATACAATGTTATAGTTATAAGTTACCTTGGGAATATTAAATGAAAGGTACATAGGATCATTATGTATTATTTTATAACTGCACATAAACCTATAATTATCTTACTAAAATTTTTAATTAAAAAGTTAACATTTACTAATCTTGACATTATTTTGTTTTGAGTGAACACTGTCACCTGAAATCGCTTTATTGATGTGTCACTCTTAAGAACTGATTTAGATCAGCATTTAAGTATAAAAGATTCCTGTATATAATTTCTATCAGGAGATTCTATGACTTCTTTAGTGACATTATATTGTTAAGAATTGGGTTCTTTAAAATATTGATGAAAGAAATGAAAGTAGAGAGAAAAATTTGAAATATGTCCTGTGCTCATTAATTAAAAGAATCAATATTGCTCAAAAATCCATACAACCAAAGCAGTCTATATGTTCAATTCATTCCCTATCTACCATGATATTCTTCACAGAACTACAAAAACCCTGAATAGTCAAAAGCCATTCTGAACAAAGAAGGAAGCATTGCACTAGCTGATTTCAAAACATGCAACAAAGCTGTAGGAAACAAAACAACATGACATTAGCATGAAAACAGATATATAGAGAAGTGGAACAAAATAGAAAGCCTGGCAAAGACCTCATACATCTATAGACAATGATTTTCTTTTTTCCTCCTTCTTTCATTCCTTTCTTTTCCTTCCATTCTTCCCTTCATTCCTTCTTACCCTTCTTTCTACTGGAGATTTTTTTTTGAAACAGGGTCTCACTATGTAGTCCAGAATGACTTTGAATTTGCATATGTAACCCAGGTTGGCCTTGAATTCATGGTGATTCTTCTACCTCAGCCTCTCAAATGTTGGAATTACAGTTGTGCACCACTGCTCCTGGCTCTACTGAGGACTGAATCCAGAGTCTTGTGCATACTAGACAAGTGCTCTACCATTGAGATACATCCCTAGGCCCAGCTAACAGACTTTCAATAAAAGTACTAACAACATGCATTGTACAAAGAACAGCCTTTTCAATAAATTGTGCTGGTAAAATTGCTTATTCACATGCAGAAGATTGAAGCGGGACCTTTTTTTCTCACCTGCTATGAAAATCAACTCAAAAGCAAACAAAGACTTAATGATATGAAACTATGAAATTCTTAGGAGAAAACATAGCAAAATACTTCAGGATATAGGAATGGATGAGGATATTTTGCACAGAATTCCCCATTCACAGGAAACAAAAATAAAAATAGATGGGATTACATCAAACTAAAAATCTTCTGCACAGTAAATAAAGCAATCAACAGAGGGAAGAGACAATCAACAGAATGGGAGAAAGTACTCACCAATTGTATATCTTACCAGAAGTTGATATTCAGAATATATAAGGAACTCTAAGAACTCAATAGCAAACAAAGAAATAAAGCACAAATAACCTGATTTAAAAATGGCAATAGATCTAAATCCACATACCACAAAAGAATACATAAAAATTGTCAACAGGTACAAAGTTCAATGTCATTAATCATTAGATAATCCAAATAAAACCCCTGTGATATATCACCTCACACCCATAAGAGTGGCTATTATAAAAAAGATAGCAAGTGCTGGTGAGAACGTGGAGAAAACAGAAACTTGCACCCTGTTGGTAAGAATGTAAATTAGTATACTCATTACAGAAACCAGTGTATAAGTACCATGCACTAACCGATTGTGCCACTGGAGCTCCAAAAAGGAAAAGATATAAATCTGTATATATGTATATGTAAGATAACTAAAAAGAAACATACTGCTGAATGTATTAATTATTTAGAAAGAGCAATTAATCCTCATATGATTAGATCAATTTTACATGTCTATATCTGTTAATGTAAACAACCATTTTGAAGATATCGCGACCATTGCCAAGTTTCTATCATCCTGTTTTGTAAACCTGTAATGTTACTATTGTGCATTTACTCTAGTCGTTTGTCTCTTTTGCTTTTTGTCTTTCTTACATGTGTCTTTTTTCTTTCTCTTAAATTAAAAAAAAATAAATAAAACAGTGTAGAAGTTCCCCAGAAATAAAACTGTCATATGATCCAACAATCCATCTACTGGGTACATACTCCAAATAAATGAAATCTATATATTTAAGAGCTATCTAAAGTTCCATGTTTATTGTGGCACTATTCACAAAAACTAAGAAATGAAAGAAAAATCTAAGTGTTTATCACTCAATGAATGGATAAGGAAAATGAAGTGCATATACTCAAAGTGATATTATTTAGCCATAAGAAATAATGAAATTCTGTCGTTTGTTACAGTGTAGATAGAAGCAGAGATTATTAAATGAAGTATGCTGGGCATAGAAGGGCAGGTACTGATACTGCATGATTACAGTCATATGCAAAACATGCAAGTTGTGCAAGTGCTCTACTACAGAGCTATACCTAGTCCTAAATTTAATTTACACTAAAAACAGAAACATTGAACCTACTGGCAAGTTGCACAGATAAAACACTTAAAATAATAGGTGTAGGCATGACTTTCCGAACAGAATCCCAATTGCACAAGAAATAACAAGAATCAACAAATGGAATTATATCAGATTAAAATCTTCTGCATAGTAAAGAAAACAATGGAAAGAGTGAAGAGAAAATCTACACAATGGGAAATTTTTTTGCTAGTTATTCTTCAAACAGAGTACTTGTATCTAAGCTATATGAAGAACTCAAAAAGATTAGATCATCTAAAACAAAAAACCCTTTCAAGAAATGGCATGTGAAATGAACAGACACTTCTCAGAAAGAGTACAAATGGCCAACAAACATGAAAAATGTTCGACATCTCTGGGCATTAAAGAAATGCAAGTTAAAACAATGCTAAGATTCCATCTTACCCGAGAAAGAATGGCATTCATCAAGATGTCAAAGAATAACAAATGCTGTTGTGGCTGTGGTGAAAAAGGAACTATACCATATTGTTGGTGCAAATGTAAACTAGTGCAAACACTATGGAAATCAGCATGGCAGTTTCTCAAAGAATGAGAAATTTCGTATGACCCAGTTATTCCCTTTCTAGGTATTGTCCCTAAAGAGTGAAAGATATCATATTACAGTGATACATGCATACTAACACTTACAGTAGCACAATTCATAATAGTTAAATAATGGAAGTGACCTGTATTTCCATCAATAGATGAATGGATAAAGAAAATGTGATAGTCATACATAACAGAATATTACTCAGCTATAAAGAAAGATGAATTCAACAAATTTGCAGGAAAATACATTAACCTGGAAAATATAGTGCTGAGTGAAATTAGACATGCCAGTTTAAATACCATGGTGTTTTTCATTTGAATAAGTCAAAGTGCAAACGGAGCAAAATAAAAGATGGATAGAATGAAACAAGGGGACAGACTTCTTGCAAATGGCAAAGGTTGCAGGAGACTGAGGGAGAAAGGAGAAGGGAGGGGAAGGGGAAGTAAAGTTTTAAGATATGTCATGTACAGGCACCAAATACACACAATGGTTGTAAACATTTTATGTCATAAACATGACCTAATACTAATAGTAATAACAAGAAGGAAAATGAGGAAAGTGAATTTAGAGAGGGAGGGAAAGGGTTGGGTGGGAAGAGGAAGTGGATCCAAAAAGGAAAAAAATTGTATTATGTACATGTACCTTGTTATGGCTTATACAGTGGTATGACAAACTTAATTCGTTCCACATTTCTGTTTGTGAAATGAATTGGTCACTGCCCAAATCAAATTTCCCTATAAGGTTCAATGTCACCTGATCCAGAGTTTGTGAACAGAAGCAAAATTTTTTCAAATGTTTTTGTTCATGACCCAAATTGTTTACAAAAAGTCTTTATGAACTGAGGTATTACTCTATCTAGATGTCCCCCCAAAGTCTCATGCACTCATAGGTGGGGCTTTGGGAATGTGGTTGGATCGTAGTTGTGATACTGGCTTAGTTCACTGGTGGGTTTATAGCTGGGTTTGATGTTGGCAGGTGAAGCCTGGTAGGAAGAAGTGGGTCACTGTGGTCATGGCCTGGAAGGGTGTGGTACATATATTATATCACTCCTCCTCCCTTGATGGTCATCTTTCTGCTTCTTGCAGCCATGTCATGAACTTTCTCTTATGCATGGCCGTCTGCCATGCAGTGCTGCATTGGAGCTAGCTGACTATAGATTTTTTTTGATTTTTATTTTTTTATTTAAGAGAAAAAAAGACACACATAAGACAGACAAATAGTAAAGGAGACAACAAATGACTAGAGCAAATGCACAACAGTAACATTACAGCTTTACAAAACAGAATGATAGAAACTTGACAATGGTTGCAATATTGTATATTGTACCTTCAAAATGATTGTTTACATTAACAGATATGGACATGTAAAATTGATCTAATCACATGAGTATTAACCGTTCTTTTTAAATAACTAATATATTTGGCAATATGTTCATTTTAGTTATCTTACATATACATATATACAGATTTATGTCTTTTTCCTTTTCCCTTCCTTCTTTCCCCCTTTTGCCTTCCCAATTTCTTTGCTCTTTGAGCAGTTTTTTACCCTTACATAGTATTTACTATAGATTTGGATCATATATATGTTTTCAGTTTCTTACACTAGGGAGACAATACGGTATTTACACATGTGAGTCTGATTTATCTCACTTATGAGTATGTTCTCAAGTCATGTCCATTTACTTATAAAAGTCTCAATGCAATCTTTCTTAATAGCTGAATAGTACTCCATTGTATAAAAATACATCTTTTTTATCCATTCCTTGATTGATGAGCACTTGGGTTGTTTCCAAGATTTGACTATTACAAATTGGGTTGCTATAAACATGGGTGCACAAATATCACTGTGGTATGAAATCTTCAATTCTTCTGGGAAAATGCCCAGAAGTGGGATAGCTGGGTTGAATGGGATCTCTAATCTTAGTTTCTTGGGAAATCTCCACACTGATTTCCACAGTGGTTGCACCAATCTACACTCCCACCAACAGTGGAGAAGAGTTCCTTTTACCTCACAGCCCCTGCAACATTTGTTAGTGGTTGATTTTTGAATCTTGGCCATTCTTTCTGGAGTGTGATGGAATCTCACTGTTTCAATTTGCATTTCCTGAATGACCATTGATGTTGAACATTTTTCATATATTTAATTGCTGTTTGTATTTCTTTCTCTGAAAAGTGTGTATTCATCTCAGATGCCCATTTTTGGATTGGGTCCTTGAATTTAGGGGCCTGATTTCTTTTAATTGTTTATATGTTTTAGATAGAAGTCTTTTACCTGAGTAACAATTGGCTAAGATATTTTCCCAGTTCATGAGTTTTCTTTTCACTCTGTTGGAGATTTTGTTTGACATGCAAAAACTTTTTAGTAAGATGAGATCCCAGTTGTTGATTCTGGGAAGTGTTTCCTATGCAATTTGATTTTTATACATGAACTCTCTGCCTACTCCTATGTCATCAAGATTTTTACCTACTTTGTCTTGCAGCAGATTTAGTTTCTCTGTTTTAATATTCAGATTTTTGATCCATTTTGACATTATTTTAGTACATGATGATAGACATGGATGTAGTTTTAGTTTACAGCATATGGAAAGCCAGCTTTTCCAGCACCATTTGTTAAAGAGACAATCTTTCTTCCAATGTACATGTTTGTCAAAGATGAGGTGGCAAAGTGTGTTTGTAGTTCTGGCTGTATCTTCTAATCTATTCCCCCGATCTTCAGGTCTGTTTTGATTCCAGTACCATGCTGATTTCATCACAGTAGCTTTGTAGTATAGTTTCAAGTCAGGGATTGTGATGCCTCCTGCCTTACCTTTGTGGCCCAGAATTATCTTTCCTATTCTAGGTCTTTTCTGGTTCCAGATGAATTTCAGGAATGCTTTCTCTAGTTCTGTGAGGTAGGCAAGTTTTATTTTGATTGGGATTGCATTAAATCTGTATAATAATTTTGGGAGAATGGCCATTTTCACGATGTTTGTTCTTCCTATCCATGAACAGGGAATATCTTTGTATTTTCTGAAATCTTCAATTTCCTTCTTCAGAGTAATGTAATTTTTACTGTATAGATATTTTGCTTCCTTTGTTAGATTGATTCCCAAGTATTTCATTTTTTTGGATGTTACAGTGAAGGGTGTGATTTCCCTTGTTTCTCTGTCAGTGAACTTGTTGTTTGTGTACAGGAATGCTATTGATTTTTGAATGTTCACCTTGTATCCAGCAACATTACTGACTTTAGTTATTACTTCTAGAAGTCTTTTAATGGATTTTTGGATGTCTTCTATTCAGAGAATCATATCATCTGCAAATAATGATAATTTTACTTCTTCCTTTCCTATCCTTATTCCCTTTATTTCTCTCTCTTGTCTAATTGCTCTGGCTAATATTTCCAGAACTATATTAAATAGCAGTGGTGATAATGGACATCCTTGCCTTGTTCCTGAATTTAGGTTGAAAGTTTTCTGTTTTTGTCCATTTAGTAAGATGTTGGGTGTTGGTTTATGGTATATAGATTTTACCAGGTTGAGGTGGAGACCATCTATGCTGATTTTCTGTAGGGTTATTTTTTTTTATCATGAATGGGTTTTGGATTTTGTCAAAAGCTTTTTCTGCACCTATTGAGATGATCGTGTGGTTCTTGTCCTTGACCCTGTTCATATGGTGTATTACATTTATTGATTTGTGTATGTTGAATTATCCCTGCATTCCTGGGATGAATCCCAGTTGATCATGGTGTATAATCTTCCTGATAACTTTCTATATTCTATTTGCCAGTATTTTATTGAGGATTTTTGCATTTATGTTCATTAGGCAGATTGGCCTGTAATTTTCTTTTTTGGTTGGGTCTTTCTCTAGTTTTGGTATTAGTGTAATACTTGTTTCCACGAATGAGTAAGGTAGACTTACTTCCTTTTCCATTTCATTGAAGAGTTTAAGAAATGTTGGCGTTAAGTCTTCCCTAAATTTCTTGTAGCATTCAGCGGTGAATGTATCAGGATCAGGGCTTTTCTTTGTTGGTAGGGTTCTAATTACATTTTCAATTTCATTAGCTGAAATTGGGTTATTCAGCAGTTTTATATCTTCTTGATTCAGCTTTGGTATTTCATAGGTTTCTAGGAATCTGTCCATTTCTTCTGTGTTACCAAATCTACGGGAATAAAGTTTTTCAAAGTAGGTATTGATGATCTTCTGTATTTCCACAGGGTCTGTAGTGGTTTCACCCTTTTCATTTCTTATTGCATTAATCTGAGTTTCGTCTTTCCTCTTTAGGGTGAGGTTGGCTAGGGGCTTATCAATGTTATTTATTCTTTCAAAGAACCAAGTCTTCGATTCATTAATTCTTTGTATTGTTTTCTTGGTTTCAATTGCATTAATTTCTGCTCTGATCTTGATAATTTTCTCCCTTTTTTGGGCTTTGGACTTGACTTGCTCTTGTTTTTCTAGAAGTATGAGGTGCAGAATTAGGTTGTTTATGTGTGTTCTTTCCGTTTTTCTGATATGAGTGTTTAGTGCTATAAATTTCCCTCTGAGGACTGCTTCTATTGTGTCCCACAGGTTCCAGTAATTTGTATTTGCATTTTCATTCAATTGTAGACATTGTTTGATTTCTTCTTTAATTTCTTCTGTGACCCATTGGTCATTTAAGAGAGTATTATTTAGTTTCCTTGTGTTTATTGGGTTCTTGTAGGTTTTTTGTCATTCATTTCCAATTTTACTGTGCTATGGGCAGATAATATGCATGGAATTATTTCAGTTCCTTTGCATTTACTTAAGCCATGTTTTGTGGATGAGTATATGATCTATTTTAGAGAATGACCTGTGTGCAGCTGAGAAGAATGTTTATTCTGATGTTGATGGGTGGAACACTTGGTACACATCTACCAGGCCCATTTGTTCAAAAGTTTGATTCAGTACTGTTATTTCTTTGCTGATTTTTTGTTTGGTTTATATGTCTCTCTGTGACAGTGGGGTAATAAGGTCCTCTGTTATAACTGTATTATTGTTTATTTGGTTTTTCATGTCTGTTAAGAATTGTCTTACATAGTTGGGTGCTCCCATATTCAGTGCATATATATTTATGATTGTAATCTCTTCCTCTTGAAGTTTTCCCCAACAATTATCAAGTGACCTTCTTTATCTCTGTTGATCATTTTCAGTTTGAAGTTCACATTGTCTGCAATCATGATAGCTACCAATGCTATTTTCTGGGTTCCTATTGCATGGAGTATTGTTTTCCAGCCTTTGATTTTTAGTCTGTGTATTTCCTTTTGAGATAAATGTTTTTCTTGTACACAGCATATTGTTGGATTTTGTTTCTTAACGCACTCTGGAAGTCTGTTTCTTTTTATTGGTGAGTTGAGACCATTTTCATTGATTGATATAACTGATATATACTGACTCATCCCTGTCATGATATCTTTCTGTTGTTGGTTTTTTACATTTTCTGTTTAATTATTTGCCCTGCTTAGTGGTTTCCTTTTGTTGTTGTTCTTAAGATTGTAGTTATCTTTGTCTCTTTGTAGAGTGTCTCTCAGTACTGTTTGTAGTGTTGGTTTGGTGGCCATACATTTCTTCAGTTGTTCTTTGTCATGAAAGTATCTTATTTCTCCATCAATTTTTAAGGATAGTTTTGCAGGTTACATCAGTCTGGGTTGAAAGTTGTTTTGTTTCTGGATTTAAAATACTTCACTCCAAGATCTTCTTGACTTAAAGGTTTGTATTGAGAAGTCTGCCATGATTCTGATAAGTTTTCCTTCATAGTTGATCTGTTTCTTTTCTCTGACAGCTTTTAGTATTTTGTTCTTGTGCTGTATTTCTGATACTCTTATTATATGTCTGGGTGAAGGTTTATTTTGGTTATGGTTAACTGGAGTTTTGTAGGCCTCATTTATTTGTATGTCAGATTCTCTTCCCATATTTGGAAAATTTTCTGCTATTATTTCTGCAGATAGTCTTCACAGGTCATTAGTATTGACCCCTGCTTGTTCATTTATGCCTATTAATCTGACATTATTTCTCTTGGCATCATCTTGTAGCTGTTGAATTGTTGTTTCCTGGCTCCTTTGTATTTTTAAGAGATCTTTTCTTTCATGATCATAAGCTCCTGTGCTGTCTTCAGGATCTGAGATTCTATCTTCAGCTTCATTCAAGCAGTTTTTCAAACTTTCCATGGAATTTTTCATTTCCTGTATTTCCCCTTGAATCTGTTTCATGCATTCTATTTGTGTCTTATATTGTTCATTCAAAGTTTCCTTCATTTTCTTATGTTCTTTTGCTTTTTATCTTGATCTTCTTTAGATACACACAACATTTCTTTCATAATTATTGCCATTTCATTCTTTAGCTGAGAGATTATTTCTGATTTGAGTTTCTCTATAGCTTCATGGAGTTGTTTCTTTACTGCATTTGGTAACATTTCAGAAAGTTCAGTTGTGTGACTCCCAGTGTCTTCCATTTCAGTGTCTCTTGGGTTTGTTCTCAGTGGGTTGGAGGATTGAGACTGCCCCTTGGTCTTTCATTTTGTCATTTTCTTCTGGGACCTGTGTGACTTGGCAGGCAGTCTCCCAATGAATTGTACTATAACACTGTGTTGGGTAGAGCTTCAATCCTCCAATATCCCCGTGGCTAGCTGGGGCACACCCCCAGATTATGGCACTGGACACTTGTGTTCTGTGGTCTGTGAGGCGGGTCATGTTTCCCCTGATGTGCTTGTTGGGTTGCTCTGGGATGCTCAGCTCTGTGTTCTGTGAGGCTGGCCAGGCTTTCCCCTGGTGGTTTGCACTGAGATGTGGGACAGGGTAGAGCTGGATCCTCTGTGAAGCTAGTGAGGACACACACCCAGAGCGTGCTGTTGGAGCTCCTGCCTTACTGGGTGGGGGCTGAGACCTCTGGGACCCAGGCAGCTAAGCGGAGTGTACCCCGGAGTGTTGCATCACCTGAACCTTGCATCTGACTGCCAGGAGTTCAGAGCCTCTGGAGCACCTGGCAAGCCCAGGCAACTCCCAGACATATAGTTCTGGGACCTTGCTCCTTGTTGGGCAGGTTTGCAACCTCTAGGACCTGCTGTGCTGGCTGCACCCCTGAACAATGGAGCTCACGCCTTGTGCTCTGATGGGCAGAGCTCAAGTTGTCTAAGGCCCTGTAGCTATGCTGGCCAGTCTCTGATGAGCAGCTCTGGGGCTCTGGGCTGGGCAGGGCTTAGTACCTCTGTGTCCTGAGAGGCAGGCTGAGCATTCCCCTGATGGTTTGTGCTGAGATGCGGTACTGGGTAGAGCTGGATCCTCTGTGCAGCTAGTGAGGGTTCACTCCCAGAGTGTGCTGCTGGAGCCTCTGCCTTACTGCATGGGGGCTGTGACCTCCAGGACCCAGGTGGCTAGGTGGAGTGCACCCTGGAGTGTGGTGCTACCCGGACCTTGCAACCAACTGCCAGGAGTTCAGATCCTCTGGAGCCCTGACTATAGATTTAAACCTCCACAAATGAGTCAAAAAAATTTTTTTCCCTTCTTTAGATTGTGGATGTTGAGCAACATGTACCTTCAGCGAGAAAGTAGGTATGATGTACCTAATCCCCAAGAATTCATGGTTCATATACTGCAAACATGTACTAATAAATACAGAATTAAAAAAAAAGATTAGATTCTAGTTCTGCCACTTATGAGCTGGCCAATCTATCTTTTTCATTCTAAAAGTGGATGTTATTTTTTCTTCCTTCTCAAAGAAAGTATAATGAGGCAGGTGAAAGCAAAAAGGCATTGAATGCCTTCTAGCACCAATTAGTTCTTGAGAACAGGCGTGTATGTCCTACTCATATTGAATTAGTTTCTGTGGATGAGCCTGGGACAAGGTTTCTTCATGCAAGTGCTATTGGCACTTCTTTGTTGTATAGGACTATTTTATGCATTATAAAATCTTTAGCATTCTTGCTTCCCACCCACTGAATTCCATCATCACCACATTCCTTCATTATAACAATGAACAAAAAGCCCCATATATACTTCTGGTTGTTCTTCATATGTACTTCCCATTATTGAGAACCATAAGGATATATCTTTCTAGTATGTAGTAGGCTCTCGATAAATCTTTATACATCTTTTGCAAATGGAAAGTGATCCAAGAGACTGAGGATGAGAGAAGGAGGGGAGAAAAAGCGAACCTAAAAAATTTAAGATTCATGAAGAATATGTATTAAATTCATTGAATGTAATCATTGTATGTCACAAATATGAAATAAAAATAGTAATGTAATGAGGAAAAGGGATCTAGAATTAGAAGGAAGTGGGTGGGGAGCAGAGAGGGAATAAAAATAATGAAGGTATTTTAAGTACACGCTCTTACTCTCTAAGATGAATGCAAATTTATGTACTGAAAACATGTACTAATAAGATAAAATAAATCTTTGCTGACTAACTGCTTGATTGATGGATTTTTTTCTTCTGGGCTATAGTTTGAGTCCATCTAATCATTGGCCTCTGCAACTAACTTGTCTCTGTGTTAGTCTGCAGTATCTAGCTCTAAAGTCAGAGAAACATTTGCACTGGCATCATTGTGCCAGGATACTGACTGTGGGAGTGAATTTTTGAGTGTCTGTAGGCCTGACATGAGCCTGGTGACCTTGGGAGACCCAAGGAGGGCAAATGGAGTGGTTTCTCCCTACACATTTAGAGGCTGCATGGCCAAAGTGTGCAAAACTATGAGGTGCACTGTACCACATTTTGGATTGATATATACATTTTAAGTTTCATCAACTTTTAATTATCCTTGAATGAAATATCTAAATTACAATAAAATAATGCACATTGCTGGCAGATAGTGAAGCATTTGAAGAGCATTTTTTACTAGTCTCTGTTTCTTTTTCTGTCTTCATAAGATTTGCAATATGGCCAAAATGCTTAACAATACTTCCTTCAATCCAATAAAGATATAAGATAGAAATTCAATACGTTGAGAGTATAAAGAAGATGTTTTAAAATGCTCTTGCCCACAATGAGTCCAACCTTTCTGTTGTGGTTTATGTTCCTGTGGCCCCACCAAGTCTCATACAATCATGGCATGGATGTGGGTGAGTCTAGCGTTTGTGATTGGTTTGTTGTCTGGCCCTGGGATTGGTGGTGCGAGTACAGCACCTGCCCAGGGGTGCACCCGACATACAGTGTAAGGGTGGGAAGAAAGCGTGTCTTCCCTCTCTCTTGCCAGTTCACACTTTACTGCTTTGTGACCTCCATGAATGGCTGCCCCACCATGCTGCCTTGGAGTCAACTGAGTATGAATTGAAACCTCCAAGAACTGTAAGAAATAAACCTTTCCTTCCCTAATGTTGAGTTTCAGGTATTTTGTCTCAGCAATGAGAGAAAAATAACTAAGACACTTTCGTTACAGCCCCAGGTGCTATCAAACTTCCTTAGCTGCTCTACAGAAAAGGAGAATCAAAAGTTTGAGCCCTGCTTGGGCAACTCTTTGGGAAATTCTGTCTCAAAACAAAAATTTAAAAAGGGGAGCAAATGCAGCTCAGTGTAAAGTACTTGCTAGTATGGCTTTAATCGCCAGCATTACAAAACCAAGCCAAACCAAGCCAAACCACCCTGTAAGTATTGCAAAACCATATCTTATCACTCCTATCCTACCTTCTGTACTTTTTGCCTACAATTCACTAGGTGTTGGGAAAGAGTGTTGGTCTAGGTTAATGAGGCCTTTAGGAAGCTTACAGTCTTTTGTAAAAGTTTTTAGGTAAACCACCAATCATAATAACAAATATTTAATTATAAGTTAAGTGCCCTAAAGCTAAGGAAGAATGTTATAAGGAAAAAGACCCCTTAACTTCACTCATCACATGTTTGGCTTCTTTTTTTCTTTTCATTTTAGTTCCTAATTTGAAAATTTCAAATGTATGGAACCATTTGCACTTTATTAAGATTTACTTCATGTTGATAGCTTCCTTTTCCACTTGTTTTATTATTTTCATTTGATAATGTATATTTAAAAAACAAATTGGTTGGATTTAAAAACTAAATGAAAAACATTAATTTGAGAATAAATTTCTTACATCATGGCCCTTTATCTGTAAATATTCAACATTTATTTTTGAGGTATAGCTATTTTTCCTATATAACCACAGTACAGTTGACAATCACAGGAATTTAACATTGTTGCAACTGTTTTATCCAATCTACTGTCTATATTCCAATTTAGTTGATCCCAAAATATCATGTATAGTATCTCCTTCTTTTAGTAGAAAGTGCAGTCTATAATCACATACTGATTTATTGCCATGTTCCTTTATCCTACTTTTTACGTTGGAATATTTCCTTAGTCTTTCTTTCTTTATCTTTTACAATATTGACAATTTTGAACCATACTATCCCCTGCTATGAACTAAATTATGATCCCTTTCCCAAAATTCATATATTGAAGTCCTAACTCTCAATGTGACTGTGTTTTGAGACAGGATGGTTAGGACAGTAATAAAGGGTAAATTAGATGGTAAGAATGGGGCCTTAAAGCTATAGTACTTCTACATATATTAGAAGGAAAAAAGACCATAGAGTTCACTCTATATTTCGATGAAAACAGAGGAAACTTTAGGGGAGGACACAGGAAGAAGGTGGCTATCTAACAGGGAGGAAAAGTGACCTCACTAGCAAACAACTGTGAAGTCATTTTGATCTTGTACATCCCAGATTACAGAATTGTGAGAAATGTGTCCTCTGTTTGAGCCACTCAGTCTGTAGTATTTTGTTAGGGCAGACTGAACAGATGAATATATCTCTTTCTGTAGTTGTTTTTCCTCTTTTTAAATTGTTTATACAGGTTAACGGTGTTTAATTTGGCAGATTTCTATGTGCATATAATGTATTTTAATAATTTTCACTCCCCATCACCTCCTTTACCTCAACCTCCTCCCAGTTTCACATTGTTTTGGATTTTAACGGGCATAAATGTATTTTGATCAGGTCCATTCCCTCTGTTACCTGCCCTCACATCACCTTATTCCATTCTTTTTGCAAAATAATGGTTTTCCTTTTACTTTCTTGCCATTGTTTTTTGGATTTCATATATTGGATTGAACATGCAAGATTTGCTTTTTTGAACTTTGCTTATTTTCTTCAGCATGATGGCATCTACATCCAACCATTTTTCTAAAAATTACAAAATTCATTCTTTGTTTCAGCTTCCCTAGTGCTGGATTTGCAGGTGCTCATCATGCCTGGCTTACATCTCCCTTTAACAATGAAATGTTCCTCATTTTGGGTTTGTTAGATATTTTTCATTATTAAGAGTACTACAAAAAAGAGATATAAAGGATTGTAATGGGGGAATGTATATGATCAAAATATATGCATTGAAACTCAATATTTTGTAAAATTAATAGACACTAAAAATAAGTGGAAAACAGATTACCACATAAGCGATCATATAAGTATCTTGTAGCTTATTGTGTTGTCTTTCATATCCTTCAAATCTCAATTCAAATGTCATCTCCTCAAAATTGTCATCCCTGAACATCTCTGTCTAAAACGAGCCCCCTCTTTTGCACCCCTATTTTTCATAATGCTGGTTGTAATTTGTGAACATTTTTTGTGTTTTTTTAAATGTAGCATTTCAACTACAGTGTAAACTCAATAAAACTGGAGGTCAAATGTCTTTTGTCCATTATTTTCTCCCCAGCACCGTATGTAGTGCCTTGCACAGAATTGGTACTCAGTAAACACACGTTTCATGAATAGGTAAATGAACAGAGGAATGCGTGTGTACTGTGAAAGGGAAACACTGAGTACACCTCATTGATGCTGCCTTTTTGGAGATAAATCTTCTTATTGATCCTTATTAATTTTATAATCCACATTCAATTTATTTGTGGGAAAGTATCAGGATCTTGTGTGACCTATACTTTACAGCTTTTAAAATATACTATACCAAGTTGTCTATTATTTTGTGGAAAGAATAAAATGTTATTCAGTGTAATCTCTCCTGTAGACTTTATAATTCAATAAACATGTAATCATGAGAGAATACCAGTAGCCACTAGTAGAAGACTGATTATAGGCCTGAGTCCATTGACAGGCGTCTTCTGGAAGAAGCTTCTCTTGACCTCTTGAGATGGTTTTTCAAAGGGCCTTTTCAAGAAATCAGGTTGGCTCTCTCTCTAATCCGTAATAAAAATGTCACACACTCCTATGTAGATTAAGAAAGAGTTGGCTCTGGACAGAGCTATGAAGCAGTCCAAAGTTGCTGGGATTTATTCCTTGGACAGGTTTCTCCTGTTTTTTGGGGGGGTGCATGTTGCCCCTTCACGCCAAGTACTTGATCTTGCTAATGTCTCCCTAGATTGAACCCTTTAGGTAGTAACCCTAAGTGCTGTAGCTTCCTCTGCATTCATTATGAGCTCTTGGAGTAGTGGTATGACCTTGGGAACTCAGTAATGTAGTGGTTGCCAGAGTCTGGGAAGAATAAGTAAAGAAGGGTACAGGTTTATCAATAAGTACTATGTTACTCACAGATAGGAGGGAAAAGTTCTTGTGTTATATTGCAGGGCAGAATGAATATAGTTACAAATGATGCATGTATGCATGCATATTTCAAAATAGCTAGATGACAGGATTTTAAATGTACCTATCATGAAGAAATGACAAAATTACAAGGTGCTGGATATTCTAATTACCCCAACTTGATCATTATGCAATATGTACATGAAACTGCTCCATAAACATGTTCAATTATTGTATGTCAGTCAAAAAATTTGAAAAGAATAAATACAGTGTTTTGAAAACTTATGCAAATTCAATTGAAAGAAAAGGGTTAAGGAGCTTGCTACACACTTTTGCCCACTCTAACCCTCTTACATGTACCTTCTGATACCAAGACATAGTACAAAAACGTCTGCTTTTAAAAAACCTTATTGCAGCATCTCTGTACTATAACTACATTTTTAGAGGAAGAGCAGAAAATAGGAAATGAATGGAAGGCATTTCTACTAGTAGGAAGAGGATACAAATCAGAAACATAGTGGAAAGCAAAAGCAATGCTAAGAATCAGATGAGAGACTGATGTGGAGACTGCTTGAGACATCTAGCTGAGTCTGGTCTGATCTTGGGGACCAAATAAGAGGCTAGATATCTAAAGTACAGTCATAGTCCTCCCTATTTCTGATTATTCCCTCAACTTGTTATTCCACACACCATAATGTACAACAGGTACATTTGGGGGTTTTATATGATGCCCAAAGTCACAATCGCCTTCCACCTGGTTGCCAAGGTCCTGCCAGCAGGATAACTGGTGAAACTGCTCCAATTTCTTGGCTCTCAGAATTGGTTACTGGTATAAACCTCCCTGTCCATGACAAAGACAGCAACCAGTGACATAAATATGAAAAGAAAGAATCCCCACTGTGGTGGGAGATCTCTGGGGAATATGGTAGACTGCTGTCCATCAGATAGAGGTAGAAACAATCTTGGACTTTATCTCATGCTTGAGATAAGGTTAAAAAGGTCCTCTAGGCATGTCAATAGTGGGGAATCATCCTTATTTGAAATCACTACTTCATGATGCTACTCCATACCATATATAGCAACATTATGCAATCACTTCTATGAAATATGTGAGGCCGGTTGAGTCTCCTTTCCACTACCTCCTTCCAATTACTTTTGCTGTTCTAGCCCAAGAGAGTGTTTCTGAAACATTCTAAACATGTAGTCATTTGTCTCTGGGCCATGGATTATAGTATTCTCAAAACCTTGGTTAAAAAGTTTCAGCATCTTTAATAGAGTCAAGTTTTTAGCTGACTCTTTTTAAAAATTAATTTATTTTTTATTGGCATATATTTGTGATGAACAATCATTACATTTGTTTTGAGCAATTGGTGCATATATATATATTGCACCTTGACCACTTTTGACACTGCATGTTCCCCCTTCCCATAGTCCCTTTCCCACTTCTAAAAAGTCTTCCTTCCTGTTTCCTAACATCTGTCCTTTATTTGGCTTCATACCCTACATTTTGGGTTTCTCATACAAGTGAAACCATGTAATATTTAAACTTCTGTCTTAGTTACTTTTCCCATTACTGAGACAAAATACCTGATACCCAAATTTAAGGGAAAAAAGGTCTGTTTAGTTTACAATTTGTGGAGGTTTCAGTCCATAATTGGCTGGCTCCAAGGCAGGGTAGCACATGGCAGAGGGTAACAGTTCATGACTGCAGAAGCTAACAAAAGCAACAAAAGAAAGAGACAAACCTTTTTCTATCCCTTATATTGTATCCAATCCACTGGGATTAGGATGGCGTCAACCTCAACTACAAACACACGTAGCCACCTCATCTTTGACAAAGGGACCAAACACGTACATTGGAAGAAAGACAGCCTCTTTAACAAATAGTGCTGGAGAAACTGGCTTTCTATATGCCGTAAACTAAAACTAGATCCATGCCTATCACCATGCACTAAAATAAAGTCAAAATGGATCAAAGATCTGAATATTAAAACAGAGACACTAAACTTACTAGAAGACAGAGTAGGTAAAAATCTCGATGTCATAGGAGTAGGCAGAGAGTTCATGAACAAAAATCAGATTGCACAGGAAACACTTCCCAGAATCAACAC
>RJWM01003183.1:0-116169 GCA_004363535.1 Dasyprocta punctata
CTCTTTTCCTCACTACTTCCAGCTGCACTGAGAAGCTTTGCTTCGCCACACTCTTTTAGAACATCTTAAGAGGAAACTGCACATTTCCCCACTGAAGCACTGTCTATGAAGCACTGTCTAAAAAAAGGAAACTCATGTGCTCAATATAACCATATGGCATTTATATGTAACATCTAAGAAAAACATGCAAGATGGTTCTACTTTTACGTGGACAACGTTTCCAAAGAAAACTTACAAGGCACCTGTATTGGGTGATCTGTGTCCCCCCAAGGCCTCATCTAATTTGGAAGGAGCTGAGTCTGGCATTTGTGATTAATTTGTTGTGTAGTGCTGGGATTGGTGATGTGAGTGCTGCACCCACCTGGGGTGGAGCCGACATACAGTGTAAGGGAGGTGGGTCTTCCTCTCTTGCTCTTCTGCCCTCTCTTGCCAGTGCACCTTGCTGTTTGGCGGCCGCCATGAATGGCAGCCCCCCCACGCCATACTGCCTTGCAGCCAACTAAGTATGGACTGAAACTCCTGAGAAACTGTAAGAAATAAACCTTTCCTTCCCTAATTTTGGGTGTCAGGTATTTTGTCCCGGCAACAAGTGAAAAGTAACTAAGACAGCTCCTTCTGCTAGAGAAATTTTGCTGCTATTCCCCAGCATTTCAGAAAACACAACAAAGTCCAATAGTTCTGTCATCTGTTTACATTTTCATGAGGTTTAACTAAGTTCCAGATCTTTTTGTTTCTTCTGAAAAAAGTCTATAAAACACAACAGATTAAAATACTTTTAGAATTTTATATAATATCTATTCTGTTCAATTGTAATCTGTACATGAGAAATATCAAGACTTTCAGCTAAATCTTCACACTTTAAAATCCAATCCTAAAGAAACAAGGATTTTTCTTTTAATGCATAGACAAGTTAGTAAAGTCTACATGTAAGAAAGGAGAATGGACTATCACATATCAATGGACAGTGCTGTCATCTCACTGTTAAAAGTGATGTGACACATGAAAAACACTATGTATTATAATTCCAAAAGCATGCTACACAGTTTTATGTGTAGGATACAAAACAAAAAATAAGAAATTAGAGAATAATGTTAGAAAAATAACTGCAGTTTTTTTTCTCTCAAAACAACTTGTAAAATTACAGTCTCTGCTTAACATGACTTAGGCCTGGTCTTTGTGACTGGATTGGGAAAAAAAATGACCTTTCAAAATTTGGTTCAAATTGTAACCAAAATAAAAGAGTAATAAATATACAAGAAACTCTTTTCTTTTAATTCTACTCAGCATTTCCTGAAAGTTCTGTCTTTTCTCAAAATTCAAACTGCAATTTCAGAGGTGGTATACGGTTTTAGCAATTTTGAATGAGAAACATCAACTTTCCAAACCAAAATCTTGTAACAGAACAAGCCCCAGAGAAAGATTCCCCCCTGCAGTCAATTAGACTTCACCAGAGCAAAGTTCTCAGCTGTTCTGATTTTTTTTTTTTTTCCAGTGCTGGGGAATTAATCACACTGAGCTACAACCCAAACCCTTTTTGTTTGTTTGTTTGTTTGTTTGTTTTTTATTTTGAGACAGGGTCTTGCTAAGTCACTAACTTGCCTAGGGTAGGCCCAAACTTGCAAGCCTCCTTCCTAAGCAATCCTAGAATGCTGGGATTACAGATATGTACCACCATCCCTGGCTAGTTCTAAACATTAAAAAATTAATCTGAGTTGGCTTCTGGGAAGATGGAGGAGACATACTTTTCCCAATTCCTCCCACTAAATTCAGCTAATAACCCTGCACATTATATATGAGATGAACAGAAAAAGATTCTGAAAGGAGGAAAGATGGCACATGAACCACGTAACAGACACAGGGCTTGGGAAACAGACATGTGGGCCCCCAGATCTCCTTTTGCCTCACATATCCAGTCTTAGAGCAGAAGGAGGAAAACCACATGCAACAACCCACCTCTGTCTCCAGATAATTAACACAAGTAAAATTAACCAAACTCCAGATTACTACAGACTGCATGATTATACTTGAGTTACATTCTTAGAATGACAAAATTATACAAAGAATAGGCTAGTGATCAACAGAAGGGAAAGGAGAGGAAATGGGTCTGGCCAGAGGAGGCCAGCAGGATGGTGTAAGGTGTCAGGACCGGTCTGTGCCAGATCCTGGCTGTGACAAGGCACGACAGCTTGCAAGATGTCACTGGGGAAGGAAACCAGCTAGAAGGTATGCGGGACCTCTTTGAATTTCTCTAATAATTTCTCTGAATTTCTCTACTAACTGCAAGAGAATCTCCAATGATCATAGGGAGTTTAATGTTTCAAATAACACCTTTTAAAATCTTAATCTGCTTGTTGAGATGGATAAAACAAAACTATCCCATTGAAAAAGTGATGAAATGTATCTATTGCAATTCTTTTCCTTCTGAAAAATCAATCTCAAACTTCACAAATGTTCACCTTGCAAATACTCCACAAACTTTTCTAGAACTGGGGAGGAAAATTCACATTCTATGAATTTGTTAGAGGAGTCACTAAAACCTAATACCTGGTAAGAAATTTATTAAAAAATCACTCAATGAATAACTTCTAATTTAGGTATACTACATAATTTAATAATAAATATCATGGCCACTTTTTTGTTGTTGTATGCAGATTGAATCCAGACACCTCATAACAAGCTACAGCCCCAGCTCTTTTTAATTTGTATTTTGAGACAGGTCTTCCAAAGTCATCAAGTTGCCCAGACTGGGCTTGAACTTGAGATTCTTCCACCTCAGCCTCCCAGAGTGCTGACATTACAATTGGGCACCCCCACACCTAGCTATAAGGATCATTTTTACTGTGAAGAAACAATGGCCCCAGTTTGGTGGCATGGTGGCACACACCTGTAACCCCAGTGCTTGGGAGACGAAGGCAGGATAGAAGCAAGTCAGAGTCTAGCCTGGGTTACACTGCAAATTCGGGGTCAGCCTGAACTACAGGAGACCTTGTCTTAAAAAAAAAATGAAGAAATAGAAACAACAGTCCTCTCTCAGGTTCCTCTTTTCCCACATACTTCTTTTTAACAATATAATAATTTTCAATTTTCACCTAGTTTGTACATATTTTTTCACTAATTTTATTCGTGAGTTTCAAGTGTTTATGCATTTATTTATCATTTTAAAAAAGAACACGACTTCTTCCCTAGGATGTGGTTGCATTCAGGGCCTCCTTTCAGTCTAAGTCTCCTTCTATATTATAGCCTGGGAATTGCTGACCATACTGGTTCAGCACACAAGCCCTTCAAATCCCAAGCAGAATTTTAAATTCATGGCACCATCAAGAGGCAACAGTTTGTACTGCCACTGTAACAAGAACCTCAAGTGCAGAGAGCCTGATGGTAATGGCCATTGCCATGGACCACAGTAATATTGAGTTACACTAGGAAGCAGCCCTGTGTTTCTCCAGTGTCATTCAATGACAGCTAAATGCTAACTTCTCCTTCCCACTGCTTCTCTGCCCATCAGTCTCTCCAAAGGATGAGTAAGGGGGGGGGAAGTGATGTGATTTTTTTGCTACTTTTATTTAACTGAGGACAACTGGCTGTCCTTATTTGTTAATGATTAATTCCTTTAATATTTAATGAACATCTACAGAAACGCTAGTTAGTTGTTCAAAAGATACAGAGAGATGTTCTTGCTTTATGCTGTAATGACCCAGTGTAATCTGCTATTAAGTAATGTTCTTTACATGACCCAGTGGTTATAGATTTACTGCCTTCAGAAACAAAAGAAGACGCTCCCCTTGTAGAATGGGTGGCTTAATTAGGCAGTAGATGGCATCATCGGCCAAATCCTGTGCTGCCCAATATAATATATTTAATTCTACCTGTTGCTTTTCTTGAATTAGGAAAATTTAAAAGTAACATGTGGCTTGCATTATATTTTGGAACTGGATCCTGTAATACCATCCCAGAAGGACACAGGAGTGAAAGAAAGAGGGAAATGGTAGAGAACTGGCTGGGTATTTTAAATATAAGAACTAAGAAAAGACTCCACAGAAAATTCAGTTTAATGCTTAGCATGAATCCGAAGAGTAAACTGATTAATGCAATAATGGTAATTCTAACTCAGAATATAAAAATAGTCATCATTTCTAAATACAGCTTTAGAAAGTCTGGGCCACTGTGTTTCCTTGGTTCATAAACCAACCTATCATCCCATTTCCAGATTTCCAGTTTAACTGGCTTACTTCCAAAGAGTGTAACCTTTTTTTCTTTTAATTATAAAACTATAGTCAGGATGAGGCAAGCAGAAGGGCCACACCAGGAATAAGATTTCTTTAAAGTCAGACCAGAGGACAAAATAGTTTTCCATAATTAAACTCGTCTTCACATTTCCAAGACACTGTTCTTAAAATGAATTAACATTACAACTAAGCAATAATAAGCATTCTCTTACCATTGACCATTCTGAAGCTACCCAACCAACTAAAGGTTTGAATGCCAAAGTTGTTTTGGAGGGTTTGGAATCACTAGAAAGTTGGTATAGTAAGAAACAAGTAGAGAAGCAAAATACATTTATAGGTGGAAAACTGACCTGCTAATACTCTGGTATTCTTAAATAACTTTTCCTAATTACAGTATCAACTTGTCTACTTTCTGGGATGTATGTATGTATGTATGTATGTATTTTTATAGTACTGGGGATTGAACTAAGAGCTACTCACTGAACTACATCCCCAGGTCTTTTTAATTTTTTCTTTTTAATTTTGAGATAGGGTCTCACTAAGTCTCTAAATTGCCCACTAAGTCCCTAAGTTGCAATCCTCCTACCCGAGTCTCTCACAGTGCTGTGATTACAGTCCTGCACCTCCATTCCAGCTGACTCTGGTAAGCTTTGTTCTAAGGGTTAGCCCTTAAAATGCAAGACTGGTTTCAGTGGGCCCTTTCTTTACTTTTCTACTATAAATTTGTACGTCAGTGTAATAGTAGCCAGCAGTATGTCTGATACCTTTCTCTAAGGGATACAGGAAGCAATTTATATGTTTACCCACTTGGTATGATGAAGAGCAAGGAGTGTGCATGTGTGCAAAAGTGTCAAAATGGGATTTGGACCCACCTTTATGTTCCATCTAACTGGTTTTGCTTATGTTTACTTGAGTATCACAGAGGTCCAACAGACCCACACCACTCCAGGATTTGTTTTAAAAAAAAAGTTAATTTTTCTGGCATAATTAGCCCAATTCAGTACAATGGCACCTGAAAAAACAGATTTGCAAGTTTTGGAGATCAAAAGTGAATCATCAGATTACTCATGCATAGGTGATGAAAATGATCCATTTGGGTAAAATACATACTTTCATAACAGAAGAGTGGTGTGGGTGGATGAGGATGATGATGATGACGATGACGACTTTAATGTAGGCTATGTGAACCAAAGTTCCTGTGACAGTGAAATGGAGCAAGAATTGACTGATACAGACACAGGGAATGCAGACCTCTTTGATTCACATGATGAAGAAAACAGCAATGTGAGTACATATTTGACTCGTCAAAATGTTGCAAAATGGCAACGCAACCAAATGGAATCGAACTATCTAATGTTAGAACTAGGTCCGAAAAATGCATGATAGATATTGTGAAATAGGCAAAAAATGTTCAAATTGGAAGGGAGGTGGAAAGGGAAAAGGATGGATGGGAAAATTTAAAAACATGATAAGAAAATAAGGAAAAAATGGAAACAAAGCTTTTGTAAATAAGGAAGGGAAGAGGAGTTGAAGGGAAGGTAGGAGAATGGGTAAAAAAAAGAATCAGGTTGTTTCATGTCCAAGTACAAATTCCCTATGATGAATGTGATCATTACTTATACCTAAAATGTACCAATACACTCAATAAAAAAAAAAGAATAGGTCTAAAAATATACTGAAGGTCTTGGCAGAGGTGAAACATATTGGACAGAATGCCAGCACTGCCATTCAATTGGAAACTGAAACAGCCAAAAATGCCACAAGATTCTGTGAAATACACAAGGCTGAACTGAAAGCATTCATAGGCCAACAGATTTCCTATGGTGATTGTAGAAAGGTAAAAGACTTATGGAAAAATGATGAGTCAAAATACGGCATAAAAATTTATGCTCTTATAGGTGTGAACACTTATGTTTTCAGTTTAGATATTTATCCTGGAACTCAGCCATCAGGTCTTTATTCATATAGTATTATATTGAATGATGTTGTGAACAGATTTGTTGCTCCCATCTCCAGAGCTAATTGGACATTCAACCATTGGTTTATAGGATTTGAATTGATGTTACGTTTGCTAACACAGTACAGGTTAACCAATGCAGGAAGCATACATACAGACAAAGTTGAAATTCTAAATGAAATGCTACAATGTCAAAACAGAGACTTGTATAGTACAATCTTTGAATTTCAGAAGGATATACATTGGCATTGTATATGGCAAAGAAAAACAAACTGGTACTGCTAATGTCAACATTTCACCATGATAGAAATACTGATAGAGAAATCTTGGCAAAACAGAACCCTGAGATGGAAACTTTCAACCACAAAACCTAACACAGAGTAGATGTTGTTGATGAATTATGCAGCAACTATGATGTCACCTGAAACAAAACACTGGCCAATGGCTGTGCTTTACTCAATCCTGAACATGTGAGACATAAATAGTTTGATAGCTTACAAAGAAAGTAACAAGTACAAAGTATTACGGAGAAATTTTCTTAGTGGCTTGGGACTGGAGCTCTTAAGAGATCATTTAGTGCAGAGGAAAACAACATGTCTCTGCCTAGAGAACTATGCCAAAAAGTTGTGCAGCACACTGGTGAGCTGACAGGTAAACAGGCAGGTGAAGCATTACAAAGACCCACTATGACAACAGGTAAACAAAAAGATGCCAACTGTGTCCTACAAGAAACTACAGGAAAACAAAACATATGTGCTATCAGTGTAAATGATATTTGTGTATGGGACAAACAGTTGTCATGCGTGAAAACTGCTTTGGGTATGCCAGTTGAAGCAAAGCTTATTTCTGTGCTAGACCTTTGTGCTTACACTGTAGTTCACACAGGTTTTTATTTCTGATGTTCTTTTTTAGGTTTTGTAAGCAAGTAAACAGCTGATGTGAAAATGTTGATGTCTATTCTAAACACTCATTACATATGTGACATTGTATTTTATTGACATCTTATTTCCCTGCTAAGTGCATGTTATACAATATAGTGGGCAGCTCCTGACAAAACAGGAAGAGAGGTGACAAGGCTGCCACATAGGAAAGGAAAGCTAAGCACATGTGCTCTCAGTGTGAGACATGTGCAAGGAACATGCAGTTGTCATGTGTGAAGACTGCACTGGGTGTGACAGTTGAAGCAAAGCTTATTTCTCTGGTAGACCTCTATTGCTATTTTCACTGTAGTTCATACAGGAATTTATTTCTGCTGTTATCTTTTAGGTTTTGTAAGCAATAAATAGCTGATGTGAAAATGTTGATGATTATTAATGTGCAATACATATGAAGAATTGAATACTTTATTTTATTAATATTTTACCCTCCTGTTAACTACACACTGTAATATAATAAGAACCTCCTGACAAAACAGCAAGAAAACTGTGCTGTCGAGTGGGTCCTACAAAAAGGCTGGGAAAGGAAAAGACATGTGCTGTCAGTGTAAGCCACTAGTGTAAATGGAACGTGCTGTTGTCCTGTGTGCAGACAGCTTTAGGTGTGATAACCGAAGTAAAGATTATTGTTTTGTAGAGTGCTATTATATTTTCATCATAGTTCATATGGGAATTTATTTCTGATGTTCTTTATTAGACTGCGTACACCAAAAACCTGTCGAGGTTAAAAATTTTGCTGCTTTACAAACTTAACAAATTTTAAAAACTCCATATTTTATTTTTGTGCTATTTTTTCCTGTTAAGTACTCATTGCTTAATCTGATAAAACTCATAAGATTAAAATTAATAATTTGTCAACAGAAATATTCTAAAGAATAAAAGTGGGTCTGACAGACCCACGTTTATGTGCCTTAATGACAAAATTAGTCTTATGCTTCCCCCAAAAAACAGTATCTATATCTGACTTTTTTAGATGAGTGAACATACAAATTTATTTTTTTAAATATCAAAATTTCTTAAATATGCTCAATTACACTTTTACTTAATTTCAGAAGCATTAGATCTACTTCTGCTCAACAATGTAAGAGCCAGACTCTGGGACCTGCAGCACTGGTTTTCACAACTCCAGAGAACAACAATTCTTACAAAGAATGCTACGAAGTTTCCCAAGTAAGGAAAAATCACTCATTTTCATATTTTTATTTTTAATTAAAACTAGAAAAGGAATTTCTCCCTTCTGGAAATAAAAGAGAGCACTTACACAGATATATTTGTATTCTATTGTATAAAGTGTCACTGTTACCTGAAAACTAAATGCATGTGGCCTGGAAACCAGGGAGGTGACCTACCACAGAGCATGGGAAATGAAAATGAATGTCACAGTTCAGCATTTAAAATATTCAATTACTCTTTTCAAAAACATGTATAAAAGATGCTTCTAATGCTCTAGTCATCTGACTAGGTGGTGGATGCAGCAGCAGTGAGCAAGGCAGACATGGTCCCTGCCTGTTGCTAATTAAAATGCTGTAGTTGTAAAGTGCTTTCAGAGGGGCTTTAAGAACAAAATGCCTTCCAGACAAGGCAGAACTGCTGATGGAGGCATTTCATTTCACCTACCCACATATCAACCATGGAAGTATTAATGTGTACCTTGAATGAAAGCTAACCTTATGGTTGGCTTCGGGAATGCAGAATATAGGGTAGGCTAAAAAAAAAAAAAAAACAAAAAAAAAAAGAAAAAAGAAAAAAACCTTGAAAACCTTATTTTATAGTATCTCATTAGAGGCAGCATCACATTCCAACATGCTTGAGAAATAAATATCAACCATGGCCCTGCACACTTCTAAATGGTAACAATGTTGTTCACCAGTGCACTGTAGGTAACTGTCATTAGCCAGCAGGAAAATACAGGACTACTACAGAGCAACTTGTGGGAATCCATTGGTTCTTCACAACAGAACACAGATGCCTCTGGCAATGTTGCCAAATGAATATACTCTTAACAGCACTAGATTGGCTATTTAAGTTTTTACTTTTCCTTCTTCTTAGAACAACTTTTACTGTCTGCCTCACTAGAGTACTTGAAAGCATTCAGGTATCAAAGGAGAGGAATAAGATGATACCCTGGGTACTTGATCTACAGCCCCTACATCTTACCTGTCAGAGTCAGCACTTCAGCCCTAAATGGAACACAGCTCAGAATGAGACTTACAATGACCACTGACAGCCCAAGCAGACATCACAAGGCCTAAGGATTCAAGCACACCTGCTTTATGCACACAGCACCTTCGCAAGACCTCACGTGCACTGAAGAACTCTGAGTTCAGAACGTTTTAAATCAAGCCTTTGATATCTGGTCTCTAAAGTCACAAAAAAGAAAGAAAAGGCCGGCATAATGACAGACACATGAACTGGCAGCTAAAGGCAAGGAGGAAAGAAGAAAAATTTAAAAACTAAGTATCTCTAATAGCACACAGTTGGAGAACTATTTAATATAGACTTAAAGTGGATTATTACACTTCAGTAATAGGCACTTGGATGTTCATAATCATGGTTTAATCTTTAACACTTAATGCAGTTACCTGGACTTTTCAATGAAGTTTGAATAAGTGAAAATAAAATTCAGATGGAAGAACGGTATAATCACAGTTTAAAAAATACATAATATATACTGTTAGTGAACCAGAGTTATCCTCAGTAATGAGTTAAATTATCTTCAGATTCTATTCAGATTCTATTACATACATAGCAGTACTGGGGATTGAAACCAGGGTGCTCTATGGCTGGGCCACATCTTCACCTCTTTTTTAGATTTTATTTTTAAATTTTTGAGACAGAGTCCCAGTGAGCAACCCAGGGTATCATCAAAGATTTGATACGAGTTGTGCTCGCTTTAATCTAAGTGCACTCACACTACGGAGCCCTTAAAACTGCACTGTCCACAGCACATGCTGCACGGGGTGGAAGCCCAGGGACCTGTTTCCTTGCCCCTGGTGTAAATTACAAATGCAAAATTTTCCCTTCACTACGTTGCAGTTTTCCTGATTCTTTGATGTTGCTATTGTTTCTGATTTTTGACCAAATTTGGTAGGAATTTTGTTTTACACATGACTGCTAGCTGTCTTTCCTGGCGGTGATGCAGTCATAGTAATCTGGTTTGGGGTCTGCTCCTTGGGGGATCTATCAGCTAGAACAGAAATCCAGTCGTGGTAAGCTGGGAAGGTAGGGCATTTGTGTGCTGCTTTTGTTGTTTGTAACTTGTCTGTTTTTCTATTTGTGTGCTCAGATCAGGAAAATATTTTCTGCCCAATGGAAAAACAACCAACCTTTTGAGACCAAAATTTTGTTTCGGTGTTTACTTCTGACCTGTAGTTGCAGCTATAGAATTTGTTCTTTTTCTTAAAGAGAAAAAAATAAAAATAAAAATAACAATAAAACAGAGTTTCAAAACAGGTTAGTAGGAGAGTTACAATAATTAATACATTGTGTATTTGTGTCTTCCTAGTAGTTATTCAGACTGTTGTTCTTTAAGAAAAAAAATCACTGTGTAGGGCACATATGTATTTTCTACTTCCTGGGGATAATAATGAATTAAAATAGAGGAAGCTTTGCTATTCTAATTGGCTTACAGGGATTAACAAGCATTTAAATAAAGCCAACATTCCCCAAATATCAAGAAAATATAGTAAAATTTTAATACTTTAAGTGGCCTCGCTATTTAAGACTTTTTTTGATCAAAATTGCTGACTCACAAGCACCTTCTTTCATTAGAAAACAAGTACACAAAGTGAGTCCTTATGCAAATCAGATCGATTGGATAATTTGGTTTAAAAAATAGCTATACATCTTTTTTTGAGTGTATAATTAATACAAGTATAATTTCATTTTTATACAGGATTTAGACTTGTTTTATCATGAAGAGGCTAGTTTATCTGAACTTAAATGTTTAAGTTTACTGAAAATATATAAACTAAGATTATTTCCATAAAATTAAGAAAAACAGCTGAGCGTGGTGGCACATGCCTGAAATCCCAGTGCCTGGGAAGTTTAGGGAGGAGGATCGCTGCAAGTTCAAGGCCAGCCTGGGGTACATAGTGAACTGAAGGCCAGCCTGAACTACATAGCGAAACTCTGTAAGTATACATATTTATGATACATAGCATGGTGTTTTAAAATATGCATACACTGTCAAATGGCTAAACTGAGTCAATTAGCACATGCATTGTCTCACATCTTTATTACTTTTGTGACAAACTTTTTTACATAAATAGTAATTACATTTTAGTGATGTGTCAATTTGAAAAAACAATTGATAACATCTTTGGTTAAATACTTTTGGTTCCAAGTATTTCCTGAATGTGAAGGAAGATCCCACCCCACCCCAACCCCCAAAAAGAGCAGGGGCAACAGAAGTTGATGTAAATAGAAAATTGTAGGTTTGCTGTAGAGAGGCATCTTAATTTGACTTGGTCTATAATACAAATACTGTCTATAAAGAAGTTATAAAATGTTAAAACTGTGCAAAATTTGCACAATTTTGATGAGTTTATTCACAATGCAATAAAAAACATAAAGCATGACAAACATGCTAATAACATTAAACTAAAATGGAACTGTCTGTATTGACAAGACAAATTGATCTTGGGAAATTTAGCCTACACTTGTAAAAGGTAATCAAAGGGTATCCTGCTACATAATCTGCCCAGTCAGAAAGCAGAGATTTAATATCTCGTAAGAGTAACTTCTTGTGCTTTGTGTTATCTTTAATATATCCCTGCTCATTTAAAACAGAAGTCCTTCATTTTTGAATGATTTAAGATACTTTATTTACTAAAAATAATCTATTGTCATTTTGATTATTAAGTAGACAGAGTGTAAAACTCACTGGTCCAACGCATCCACCATCCTACATTATTCAAGTGAAGAAATCTCTTCCAATTAATATTTGATTTTTGCCTTTCCAAGATCAGATAAACCTTAAATTCAACAACAACAACAAGAAAATTTCCAAGATACCTAACACCTAAACTATCTCTATGTTTTCATTAAAAATTTATTCTTTAACCTTAAAAAAAAACCCACTAGAAATAAATAGGTTTGTTTGGTATGCTTTTTAGTTCTAAACTGCCCAACATGATCAAGAATAATCAATCCATTATATATGCAGGTACGGAAATGCCACAGCAAAATCCATTAATGTGTTAATTTTAGACAGGAGAACTGAATAGAGACATTTTGGAAATAAAATGAGAATGTTCAGTCTTCCCAATGGTAACTTTGTACAGGTAAAATATTATAAACAATCAAAACTGTTGTGTGCACACAGTACTTTATAGAAAGCCCCTGAGGAGACATCAGTGTCTTCACTGAAATATGCTCTTACCCTCAAGGGAAACAAGATTAAATAAAAACGACCTGATAAAGGATCTTAGCTCTCCTTCATGCTGACACTGTTAAATAACCTATAAACTAACCACAGCCACTCACTCTTACATTCACCAACTGCTGTCTCAGGTCCTTTGGAGCTTGCATGAAGACTACCTAAACTACGGAGTGAGATGGGTCTTTAACAAAAAAGGTTCTGGAACCTCACAGATAGGACAGTAGCAGGTACCCTTAACTCCTGAAATTTTAGAGAACAGACTTAAGGAAAGAGGCTTCTAAGATGACCTGGCCAAGACAAGAATGAGACAGCATTAGGAAGCTAAACCAAAGTTTTAAGACTGTTTTTAGTTCAGAAATAAATGCCTTCATGAAATCAAGTTAATGGTTCAAGATGCAGAGGAATAAGAATTACATTTAACTGTTTGAACTGATAACAGAAGTCAAATTTCTAATGTGGCTGTTTTGGAATATCATTTGTATTATTGTGAATGTTTTATTTTTTGATGGGGACACCTTGCAATGTTCATCTTGACTTATCGCTAACCCTCAAATTAGTTGAAACTGATTGCAAACTAAATGAAATATATACATATATACAGATTACAAATATGTTGCAATAGTAGCTAATCCTCACTGATCCCTCAGAATTTGAGAAGAAAGTTTTTGAATTACTTTACATTTTAAAGGCAATATCAATCTCTACATATCATATTTGTCAAAAAGAATCTGTCTTTCCCTTTTCAAATACCCAATGTAATCAAGGTCAAATTTAGAGTGTTTTATTTAATAACATTCCTCATTTCAGCAGGTATGCCAACCACACTACTAAGGGGAAAAGATTATAACTTAACATTTGAAACAATGACCACAGAGGTCTCCCAAGCAGTTGAACCTGCTGTGACTTACAGGGTCCTGACCTCATAGGCACTAAGAGTGCTTCCTGGATTGCTAAAACCTTCACAGATTTAGAGGATCTAGAGGATAGAGAAATTCAACATTTTATAGATGCTAACCACAAAACCCAGTGGAGATGAATTTCTAGAGTTTGATTTCCTATCCTTAAGATAGAAGAATAAATGAGTTAAGAAAGATTTCTGGAGGGATGAATTTCATTAAAAACCTCTCCCAGGTTCCTTACTAAATTATCAAATAGTTAATTGTTTGTCTCTATTAATAAAATTTCCTCAACACAGTATAGTACTAAGTTTGCTGTCACTTAAAGAACATGTTTTAAATGCTAATTAAAACTCCTGAATTTATGTCAGTGAATCAGTCTGAGCACAATGTACTTTTTTGTGACCATAAATAATCTCAGAGATTACTTATGATAACAAAAGGGACTATTATACTCTTTCGTTGTATAACTGTCCCACTCAAAGACTATCTAATTCTCTAGCAGTATACACATTTGTTTTCTTTCACCATTATTAGGATATGCAGATGCTCCAGAAAGATAGACATTACCTTACCAAGAATTTTGAGTAATATACAGGATTCTTACTGTAAAATATCAAACAAATTTTTTCCAGTATAAATGTAAACAGTTTCTATTACCTGTGATCCAAGGGTTACAATTTTATTGTACTGGGAGGTATTAACTCATTTTGGATATGATTCAAAAATCTAAATGCTACAAACTTTAAGTAAATAACTACTTCTAATAATCTTATACTTTGTATTGGGTGATATGCTATGTACCCCCATGTCCTCACATACTTTTGAGGGCTAAACCTGGCACTTGCTTGTGTTCGGTTTGTTGTCTAGTGCCAGGATTGGCAATGTGGGTGCTGTACTCACCCAGGGGTGGAGCGAACATACAGTGTAAGGGAAGGCGGGTCTTCCTCTTCCGCCTCTCTTCTCTCTCGCCAGTGTGCCTTGCTGCTTGCGGCCACCATGAATGGCTGCCCCTCCACGCCATGCTGACTTGGAGCCAACTAAGTAGGACTGAAACTCCCAAGAAACTGTAAGAATAAACCTATCGCTCCCTAATTTTGGGCGTCAGGTATTTTGTCTCAGCAACGAGTGAAAAGTAACCAAGACATACTTTTATAAACCAACTCTACCATCCCAAACTTCTCTCATTATGAAAATCATTAATCATTAATGAAGTAAGATAACCTTTGGCATGTATTCATTCTAAAAGGAAAACCTATGCTTGATAGAGAATGGGAAAACACAGTGTCTCACTCTCATTCATTAGTGGAACTTTCAAGAGATGTTTCTCATTATCTCATTTTCAGTGTATCTCAGTTACTTTGCTCATTGCTGAGACAAAACTACCCAACACCCACAAGGTTAAGGGAGGAAAAGTTTATTTAGCTCACAGTTGGTAGAGGTTTCATAATCAGCTGGTTCCAAGGCAGGGTGGTGTGGCAGACAGGCATCACGGAGGATAACAATTCATGGCAGGCAGAAGGTAGCAAAGCAAACCAACAAGGGGGAAGACAAGCCTCTTTCTGACCCTTATATTGAATCCAGGCTACCAGGATTAGGGTGATGACTAACCAATCAGTAAACTCATTTAATAATCACCCAACCTTAAACCTACCATTGTACCACGAATCAATCACACAGTATAGATTCAGCCACCTCTGAAAAAGCCCCACCTATGACTGCATGAGTCTTTAAGGGGACATCTAGATGCAAATCGTAACACTGTATTATTGATTTCAAACATTAATTCATTTGAAATGAAAAAGGAAATAAGTTTTTTTAGTATGTATAGTTTGGAGGTCTACAGTAAGTTCCTAACTTATGAAAGAGTTCCACAGTAGGGGAATGTTTGTAAGTCGGATTTGTTCCTAAGTCCAATACAACGAGTCTTACACATCTTTGACACAAATACAGTGTATGTGCTAAGGAGTAAGCCAGAAGCCATTTTGAGGTGTGTGTGAGCTGTGTGGAGAAAAGGTGAGCATCACTGAGGCACCACTGAAGAGTTTTTTCAACTTCCTAGACAACTGCTACATAGACAAGTTCACTGCTCAATTCCCAATGAGTCATTATTTCACTGACTACTGTTACAATCAGTAATACCTGCGAATATAATGATACAATAATAAAAGTCAGTGTTTCCCCATTGTCTTAAAAGAAAACTTGGTAAGATGTCAAGAAATTCAGTAAAACCCCCAACTACTTTTAGCTTTTTCAAGAATTTATAGCTGTGAGAACTCTGCAGAGCAACTCAATGAACATCAGACTCCTGGAGGCCTTCAAACTGCCGACACATACCCACCAATACTGACCAGGGAAGAGGCAGGGAACAGGAGAGACCCCAGGAAGCGAGAGCAGTGCTGGTGCACATACATCTTGGGTATCTGTCTCCAAGGTTACCTGGCAGATGCCAGTCAGCAAAGCAGTGAGGTTAAGAGAGAGCTTACCAGTCGCTCCATCTCCTGCTCCCTGAGTCTTTCCTCCCTCTGCCGCCGGTGATAATCCATCAGGTCATCTCGTCCTGAAATGGAGCTAATGCTGCTTTTCCGTTCCCGAAGGACAGGCTGGGGAGTTCCTGAGGCCTGTCTGAGGCTGTCCAAATCAGCATCATCTAACTCCACAGAGCCACATGAGAAGTTCCTCCTGGCCACAAACACTCTGTCTGGTTCTCCAGCAGAAAATGAGTGATTCGCACTTGTTCCCGAGTAGGAAACCCGATCAAAGTCATCAGAGGCACAGGAAGAGGAGGAGGCCAGAAGCATCTTCCGAGCCACTCGAGGACTTGCAGGAACACTAAGGGTGGAACTTACATAGGAACCACCCTCCGATGCAGAGGTTTTATAGGGTAAAGCCCCTGAGCTTAGAGAAGAAAAATTAAGGTAATTGTCATTGTCTACAATGCTATGAGGTAGATCTTTTTCCCCTAGTCTGGTTCTTTTGGAGTTGCCCAGAGAGTTTCTTGGAGGCAAGCTGAGAGGTGTCAGCTGGTTCTCTGTCGCTTTGTACAACCTGGGAAGGGATCGGCTATAGGCTCCCATGTGACTCAGGCTGCCACCTGAATACTTCCTAGTTCTTAAACTGATGTTTTCAGATGTTGGGTCTTTGTGTCTGGTTATCTTTGGTTGAAGAGTCAGGTTGTCCTGGATGTTCATCTTCCTGGCTTGCTTTGGGCTTGAAGGCATGCTTGCCGCCCCCGATCTGCTGATGGGAGAGTGGCCAGAGTCACTAAGGGAACTTCCATTCCACATGGTCAGGAGTGAACCAGATGCTTTTCTCCCTTCTAATCCTCCAAGAAAGTACACATTGTCATGTGATTTATTTCTAGAGTTATATTTGGAATAAGGAAGTTTCTCTGAGAGTCTCAAGGACCTTTCACTATCCCGACCACTATAATGATCAAAATCTGCTCTCCCAAGTGGATACCCACTCAGGGAGGGTGTAGTGTTGAGTGATGGAGTGGGAGGTTTCATGGAAATACTTTTGTCAGTTCCATCACAGGAGAACTGCTTGCTTCCATGGATTTTGGCTAAAGAGGGACTGCTTCTGACATTGGTACCCAAAGGGGAAGGGCTTCTCTTAGCAGGCACAGGTTGTGAGAGGGTTAAATAGGAGCCAGAATAGTCTCCATTGGCTTTAAACTTCAGACTGGAAGAGTATTTCTTTGAGTTTAGGCTCTCCATCATGTCTGGGGGATGGTTCTCCAGGGAATTCACCTCAAAGCCTTCCTCTGAGCTACCATTTTGTAAGTTCAGCTGTTTTTGCTTGTGGCTACACTCTGCCATAATTTTGCAGGAATCTGTAAAGAAAAAAACACTTTTATTTAGCAAAAAAGATTTGATATGAACAACCACTTATGAGTCAACATCTGAAAAAACAGCCCTACAATGTGACCTAATGCAACTGATGAACACCAACCGTTTTTCAAACAAAATTGTGCTGGAAACTGAGGAATAAGGACCACTGATCAGGAATAATTTTTGAACCAAAGAAAAATAACTCGAGAAGACAGCAATGATATGTGAGGGAAAGAAATCTCTAACAAGTAACACTGTGAAATCTGACTGGTGCATTACACACACACACACACACACACACACACAAACACCACAGTTTCCCTTTACTGTTCTCGTCCTTGGAGAACTAAGTGCTGTTTCCTGAGTACCTATCTAGCAAATATCTAAAAGGCTTTCCTCTAGATCACTGCTAGAATCATTAGCTGCTCATAAATAGTTTCAAGGAGAAAAATTTGCATTTTGGCCAAGAAAGACAATTTTATGCTAGAAACTGATCAAGAATATAAGGGTTAGAAAATTCTTTAAAAAGGAGCTGTGGGCCGGGCATGGTGGCACATGCCTGTAATCCCAGGATCACTGCGAGTTCAAGATCAGCCTGGGCTACAAAGTGAGCTAAAGGCCAACCTGAACTACGTAGCGAGACCCTGTTTCAAAAAGATTAAAAACAAACAAACAAACAAACAAAAAGGAGCTGTGGGAGTTACATTCATTATAAGATTTAAAACTCCTGTGCTCATCAGAAATAGGCAGGTGATAATTGAGGACAGTTAACTATCCCTACAAATTTTTGCCCCATGAAATTGCTTTATTCTGCAAATTCCCTAGTAGCCCAATGTACTATATTTGTTACTGATACTGTACCAAATCCACTCTTCTAACTGAAACCCAAAACCCCTGCTTGGATGGATTCATGTACACTGAAAATACCTGTTTGTTTTTTAAGTATACCTTAAAAAAGGGGGCAGGGAGTTTCCGTTAGATTTGGCTCTCAATTAGGATGAGGCCTGCCCTCTGGCTCTGGCCAAGTCTTTGTTCCTCAGGACCAGTATCCTCTCTGCCCTTAAGACAATGTCCCTTTCAGCACTGGTCTATTAATTCCAGTTCTGAACTTGAAAGCAACACCAGCCTAGTTGAGACACATCTCCACATGCTCTCATGGAGCACTGCAACACAATCAGCCACTAGTCTGCGTCCTTTCTCTTCTGAACTCATTTCATCTCCTGTTGGCTGATCACACTGCAATCCCTACAAGCATTAGCCAGGCCTCCTGAGTTAAATATTTCAGCATTGAGGAAGCAAGGACATAGATGAATCCTGAGGGCATTATAGTGCTACTTATTATAATGGATGAGACACTCTAAACATCAAAGTAGGAAAAAAGAATCAAATAGGTTATATCATATCACATGAGTAACTATTACACAATTATATGTTCAAAAGTGTAAAATATATTATAAAGTACAAAATATAGCCACATAATGTACATTTTTAAAACTTACACTAATTTAATATGCAAATATTTGAAGACCAACATTTTTAACTCTGCTGACTCTAAGAAGAATGTTAATTACATTAATTTATTCATTCTATACCTTATGCATAGGAAAAACTAAAAAAAGTCAAATATAATACCTTCCCCAATATGAATAAAGCTAACAAAATGGTTACCCAAAGTCTCCAGATGTTTGCTGAACTAGCTTAGACAATATAAGTATCTTCATTTTAAAAAATGTACTTACTAGAATATTTTCTTTGAAGTAGTTCTGCTTATTGCATAGAAAACAGTAAAAATCTTAAGAGATAGTTTTGGATACTTTATGCATTAAGTAAGTATTAAGTACCATGTAACAGACCTCTACTTATCAGGCATCAGTGTTACTCACTAATATTTCAGGTCTTCTTCTTTCAAGAACATAGTAGGTGGCTCTTCCTCCTCCCCATGATACATGTGGCTATGTCACTTGTTTAGAACCAGGCCACATTAGAGAAAGTGATGTGTCAGTTCCCAGCTGAAACATCAACAGGCAGAGCAGGATTCACCATCTCCCTTCCTCTTGCTAAGACGACGCCTCCATCAAAGTGTGTGGAGATTGTCAGCCTGTCCTCCTAAATGAGGACAACACTGGCCCCTGCCAACCTGTCTTCAGCCACGGAGATTTGGGGGTGTTGCTGTTGTTACACTGAAGATGCTAATCTTCACTCCGTGCCTACCAAACTCTGAGCTAGATGCTGGGAGATAGGTGGTATAAGATATTTCCTGCCTTTACGGTTTATGCTCCAAAGAGAAAGACACACATAGAAGTAAATGATCACTACACAAGCCTTAGCAGGGGACTGACTAACAGACTGGTAAAGGAACATGGTTAACTCAGTGACAGTGGTAGTTACTGTAGAAAGAAATGATAATGAAGTCAAATCCCGCTGAAGGAAAGGGAATCTGACAGACACTATCCATTTTAGCATAAAGTCACTTCCGCATGTAAAATTTTGTGAATCTAAGAACATAAACAAAATCCCAAGTCCACTTGGGGTCAGACCACCGGTACATTCAAACATTCCATTTCTGACAGAATTAAATATAAAAATTAAACAGAAAAAAACAAGCTATTTTCTGTTTCATGGATCTTAAAAATGTAAGGATTAACTCTCCTTGGATGAACTGTACTTAAAAATCATGTATTCCACTCTCATATTATCCTTTTCCATTTCCACTGCTAGATAAAATTTCCTAAGTCCAACCCATATCCACTTCTAAGAGCGGTTTAAGTTGGACAACGGTCCTTCAAGCTTTCAGAACATTCTAAGCAAGGGTAAAAAAAATTACATAAATGAGATGTTTGAGTAGACAAGAAAAGAATTAATGCTGGTTAGTAGGAAAGACTATGGTTGAGGGATAATATACACAAAATTGGAAGGAGAACTCAGTGAAATAGAAAAGGCATTCCCACAAGTGCAGACACAGCAGTCCAGAGAGCAGGCCAGAGCAGATGTCATTAAACAAAAGTCAAAATCTAAGCAATGCCCAAACCCTGCACTTTAAATATTTACTCCACCAGTACAGAACTGAAGGGTTTAATACCCCATGTCAAAATGGACATGTAAAAATTAACTTTTGATGCAGCAGCATAAGATATCACTGTCATTTTAGCTAATAAAGTATATTTAAACCCATTTGCAGTTGCAAATGCTCCTTAATCATCCACACGAAGTACTACCAAGCTCTGTACTCTTTTCATTTGGGCCAGTAAGACTATAGAACATTAAACAGAATCCCTACTATCTCTCCTCCACACACGCATAAATTTTAATTTTAAAATGTATGATTACTGAAACAGATTGACCAAAATAGTCCAAAGTAGCATAGGCTGAAAGAAGACAAGCTCTACAGTCTCCAGGGAAGAAACAAGCAGGACATTTGCAAACAGTAAACCACCAGAAATAGCCAAGAGACATTTTTCAACCATGTATGTTTGCAGAGGAAACTGACTGGGGATGGAAGGGCATACTAGAGATTTAAAGGGACACCCATGTTTGATAACTCAGTTTTCCAGTTCAAGTTCACTGGGTCCATTAAGGATATTTCAAAGATTGTACATTTAAAGATTTTTCACCAAGTACAGACACAGAATGTACTCATTTCCCTAAAGCCTTTACCTGCCTTAGTTGAATGCATATGTATATTTATCTCAGCTTGGTATCTTTTAATCCTACAAATCAATTCAACCCCAAAGGTAGAGAACCAGATGGGCAGGTGGTTGTCCTGACTCTGTCTGTGAATGACATCAGAGGCTGTTGCTATCTCTCCCCTTTCCCATTTCTTTTTATTTGAGCTAGGATAGAATGAGTAGAGGCCTAAAAGCAGGAAGCATGTAGGAACTGCAGGTTAGCACCCAACAATCTATTTTGAATGAGGATTAGGGTGTGTACAAGGGGAGGAGAAGCAGGAGGGTGGAGAACACTGAGGAAAAACTGGAATTTAATTCCTCAGGCAATAAAGAAGGGAAGAATGAGCCTGCAGGCAGACATCACCAGACACTGCTTTGGAGCTTAGAAGAAAGGATAGCAGACAGGGGAGTGCAGAAAACTGTAGAGACCTTGCCAGGGTGACAAAGAGCAGAGAAAGGAGGACAATGGAGAATAGAAGTCCCCATTCACACATATGAGAGATGAGAAGATGGCCTGTTTTTGAGATACACACTGCTGTGTTTACCTTGGATTTCCTGTACAGTTTATGTAAACGAAGAAGTCTCAGTGAAACTATAAGATTCCTGCATTATGTTACTGTGGAAGCACAACAGTCCCAAGCGGTGTAATGGCGACATGCATTCTTACACACACATCTACAGAACGGTCTGGGAGAATGGAAGAACGCATCTGGTGCCCATCTGAGACCAAAGACAACACTGGGACGTGGAAACAGGAAAGAAGTTAAGGTATGTTGAAACATTTGGGTTTACTTTCCCACCCATAAATGTAATCCCTCAGGTGTTCTTGTTATTTTATCACCTGAAATGTACATCGCTTCTTGTCAATCAGAAAACTCCAGGAGTCAGGAAGAGACCTCTGAAAGGTACCAAAGAAAGTCACAGAACAGCTCCCCTGGAAAAGAAAATTACTTAAAAAACCAATCTCAGAGGTCATTTAAAAAAAATTTTCTTTAGAGATTCTCTTCTCTTTGATACCATTCTGCCATTTGTTTTAAAATATAATTCTCCAGTTGCATTTGCACCTAATAATAACATAATGAAGCTCATCCTATTCAAACTATACATATCCAACAGTGAATTTACAACTCTGCAATTGCCACAGCTGTGAGGATCTCAGTTTCAAGCAAATGAAAACTCACTCAAGGAGCAAAGCTTTTAAAAAACAAACTAATTAAAACACAGTATCTGTTATGTTGTATTAGAGAAGAGGGACTTAAAGTCTGGCCTACATAAATGCAACTGTCCAGGTGTTTTAGCCAAGTGACTTTGAAAGATTCCTAAACTATACAACATTTACTTGTCCTTTTACATTACCATGAACAGACACTGTTCAGGATCACCTAATATGGCAGGAATTAATCACAGAGATACTGCAGAGGCAAATGACAGGGAAGTGGAAATCACTTCATGTTTTACAGAGAGGAGGACACAGATTACAGAACCAACTTTAGGCAAAGTGTCTCAGAGGGAGTGAGACAGGGAGGGAGGGAGGAAGAGAGGGAGACAGAGGAAGGGAAGGAGAAAGAAAGGAAAAGAAGATAGAAAGAAAGAAGGAAAGAAAGAAAGGAAAAGAAAAGGGAGGGTGAGAGAAAGAAAAAGAAAAAGAAAGAAGGGAAGAAAGAAAGAAAAAAGAAAAGAAAGACAGAGAAAGGGAAAGTGAGAGAAAGAAAAAGAAAGAAAGAAAGAAACAGAGAAAGAAAGAGAAAGAAAGAAAAAGAAAGAAAGAAAAGAAAAGAAAGAAGAAGGAAATAAATCAATCTGGACAGTGCAGGTCAAAATGTCCACATTATCATAAAGTTTGAGTCTGTATCCGAGTCCTGTCAGGGCTCTAGGGCTGAGAAACTGCCCTAAAGTGAACATTTGTGGCAGGCAGTGCCTAATGCCTGGTGTTCAAAGCAGTCCCGGCACACTGGTGGTCCCCAGGCTGGCCTCTTTCAGCACTGATGTTTACGATACAGCACTGTTATGAATAAAGCATGCACTGATGACATGTAATTGAATTCAGACCCGGCGCAGAGCAGTCCTCAGAAGCAGTGCCACTCCTCACATGAATGCTGTGAGAGGATTTTTGTGAGGACCCACAGCAGCAGATGGGGCCTGAGGGGAAGCTTTTAGAGAACAGAAAGGGAAAAAACTGAGAAATCTATGTCAACCCCAAACGCCAAGCTTTACATTGGAGAACAAAAGACATGCTTAAATAAATGCATTCATTGTGGGGAACTGGTACATTATGTTGACCCTTTTTATTTTTCCTGTCCTCTCCAGCTCCTGTCAACCCCCATCATCTGATCCTCTTGCCACCTTCACAGTCCATCACTACCCTTTGCCTCTTAAACTCCCTCTAAGGAAACACAGCCTCATACTTCACAAACATTTCCTGTCATCCCTGAATCCTCCTCAGCTTCCTCTATCTCTGCAAACAGGTCTCATCTCTCCCCTCTCCCCACATTCATCTGCAAACCTTCTCGCCAGCAAACACACCCAGAACCAATATCCTTCTAGAAGCATCTCCCACACCGACTCTGCAAACATCCCTAACCCTGGGCCTTTCCACCACATCAGTGTCATCTCCACAGCACTTACTCTTCTACTCATTCATCCTGACTTCCTAGCCTCTCTTTAGTTAAACTCTTCCTCTTCACATCTGGGTGAGGGAAGGGGAGTGGGACTTTGTTAGCAGACATAGTCCTTTTATTGTTCTCTTCTTCTTTTGGGAGGTGGAAATAAACCAGCTGCATTTCTATCAGCATTCCGGTCTTCTGAGCTCGGACCAGAATCTCCCATCAGGTTCAGCTTACAGCATTCCAGGGCTGCTTCTTCGGCTGAGATCTCCAAATCTTTCCAAACTCTTCCCACAAGCCAGTTCCAAAGGCTCCTGTACCACATGACAAGGTAATGTCACAGCAACGACTTCACTTCTCTGGTACCAAAATATGTCTTAAGCAACTTTTTTCATTGCTGAGACAAAATACACAATACCAAAAGTTAAAGGAGAAAAGGTTTATTTCAGCTCAGTTTGTAAAGGTTTCAATCCATAGTTAGTGGGCTCCAACCAGGGCTGTATGGCAGAGCAGCACGGAAGGGGAGAAATAGTCCATGGTGTGGCAGGCAGGAGGCAGCAGCAGCAAGCCTGCTTTCTTTCTGTACCTTTATACTCCATCCTGGCTACAAGCCTATTGATTGGTGCCAGCCATACCCAGGTGGAGGCTTCTATCACCCACACCCTTAATTTCAGTATCACACCCTTAATCCACATTCACACACCCTAATCCAGTCACCTTTGAAACTCCCCACCTATGACCACATGAAGCGTTGAGGGGACATCTAGAAACAAGCTCTAACAGATCCCAAACTTCTCTTTCTTTATGCCTTGTTCTTTACTACTCAAAGCTCTCTATCTGAACAAAATAATTATTACTCACTACATACAGGTAGGTAAGTTGACAATCTCCAAGGAAAATGATTTTACATCTCAAAAAGAACTACAACAACAACAAAAAGTTCAATGGGAACAAATGCATTTTAAGGGCAGAAGAAGAAGACTATTTTGGGGGCGGGGGATTTAGCTCAGTGGTATAAGTGCCTGCCTGGCAAGCATGAGGAGTTCAATTCCCGGTACCCAAAAAAAAAAAAGACTTTCCTTGCAGATTGAGCCTATTACAACAGGCAGTTGTAAATCTTAATGTGCAGACACAAACAGACATACACACATACACAATGCCCACATGCCCACAGCAGGTTTTCTGTGATTGCCACAGGTGGCTCTTCAGAACCCAGACCAGAAGCATCCTCAGAACTCAGATGCTGAGGGTGATACATGGCAGGGCTGGGGAGAAAGGTGAGGGCCACTGGGGTCTACAGTGCTGATGTGAGGTCTCAAGACACTGACCACATCATTTCTTTCTTGGTTTTCTCTTTTGTACTTTTATTACATAATTTTCATACATTCTTTAGATATCTAAAATAAGAAATAAATGAAGGTCATTAAGGAAAGAGAAAAATGGTTCAAGTGATGCTACAGAAGGAGGAAGGAATCCAGCAGAGAGTGGAATGTGATCAGAGAACATGAAATAAAGATGGAAAAAAATGGGGATAGAAAATAGAAAGACGCTCCATAGCCTTCCTGTCACAATAAAGGATCTAATCCTAGGCTATACTTCCATCCTATTAGCCCTCACTGTACTGAAGTTCAAGCTTTGTCACAAGGAAAATAAAAACCCTCCAGATGGTACCCACACATTCATAAAAGTAAGCACAATCACCAACAATAACCAAACTTCAAATGAGAATCTTTATCTCCTGTGATCAGAGGTTACTTTTCAACAAGTCTAGATTGTTTTATATTAGGAGTTTTTAGGAATCTTTGAGAACTCAATAAAGAGGCTAAACAATCAACTCTATGACTTTTTAGAAAACTTTTTGTTCTAGTTCCTGAGGCTTCTATGTAGGAAATTTAAGGCACTCTTTAGACTATCAAAGGACTTTGGCTGCCTGTTTCCTGTGATAACTCTACAGCCACTGATGAAGACGGGAGAATGAGGACAGAAAACAGAAGCAACCTCAGGAAAGTTCTGAGTGACTTGCAAAATTCTGACACTTACCCAAATAATCAAAATATGATTTTTAACAGACTCACATTTCCGTTTATACCATTACTAAAGCCATTATTTTAAAAAACCACAGAGATAAGTTACCTCATTCTAAAATATGTGAAAGCCTACACAGAAAAAAAAATTGCTAATATCTTCAACCAATAAATGGCAAGAGGGAAAAATTCAGGAGAGATAGGGAACTATTCTAGCTTAAGGAGATTCAGCATTCATAGCAATTAAGTGTAATGTGTGGACATGGCTTTGGATCTTGTTGTGAACAATCTATTAAAAGAAGCATGAGAGTACCAGACAGATTGATCACTGACTATGAAACCAATGATACTATAATTACGGCTATTTTTTAAGGTGTGAGAATGATATGCTTTTTAAAATCATCATTTCTCAGAGTTATATTACAAATTATTATGGATGAAATTTGCCTCATAACTATCCACTTTTAGGGACAAAATGAGATCTACAGACAAAACAAGATTAGCGTATGTAATTAATTATTGAAGGTGGGCCATAGATACACATACTGTGTTTTGAATTTCGTATATTTTAACATTTTCCATAATAAATATTTTTTAAAACAAGACAAGATTTTTTAGCAAGTCAATATGAAGAAAAATAAAAATCAATATTCTGTCTTAAAAATTATAGTGGTTAACTTCACAAAGAAGGATGGAGTTGTTTTGTGTTTTGTTTTGTTTTGTGGTACTACAGACGGAACACAAAGACACTTTGCCACTAAGCTACAGCACTATATTGTTTTTCTTTGAAGATAAGGTCTTACTAAGTTGCAAAGAGTGGTCTTGAATTCGTGATCCTCCTCAGCCTCCAGAGTAAATGGGATTAGAGGTATGTACCACATACTTCTAAGGATGGGGTCTTACCAAGGGCTCCTAGCTGATTTTCTCTTTAAGTATGAAATACTGACTCCCTCTATCATACTGAATGAAGTTCCTAAAGGTTGATATTTTTAAAGTACCTGGTAGAAAATTTTATACATTGTCAAGATTACAAGTAAACTGATCATTATACTTAGGATACCCGCAAGATAAGGCTACTGAGTACCTGAGTTTCACCACTATATGTGGCTTAAAAAACATTCTTCATAATGCTGAATATAAAAGTGTTTACAAAAACTGCTGAACACTCATATTCTAAAAACTATCAGCCTCAAAAAATATTAAAATACACATATACCTCTTATGGATTTACACTAGTGAAGGGATTTAAATATTTTGTTGATTTTTAAATTCTATTACTGATCTCTGAATGTAGAGCACTTCTTCGGGTAGGAAGTGACAGACCTGTATTTTCAGGGTTCTTTATAGAAGCCCAAAACAGTTTCAGTTTTGAGGTAAGGATTTCTAAAAATTTCCCAAATCATGTATTTCTGGATTTTTTTTTTTTAATTCCTGATCATTGGTACAAATCACTTGGGTTTAGGTGACTTGAACAAGCTCCCTATGAGCCCAAGAGTCCATCTCCATTATATGATACCAGAGAAAGATGGTAAAACCAGAGACACCTAAAGTCAAGTGACTAACTTGACCTGGGGGTCTTGAGTACCTGTGTGCACCATACTGTAGGTAGTCTTAAATTGAAAGAGAAAGTACACTTCTGATCCTTCAAACTCTCAGTTTCAAGCAAGAAAAATACAGGCCCTGGGATCACATGGAGATATTAATGCTCTATCTTGACCCTGAAACCACCATTATAAATTTGAATTGGAAGTTTTATCCATGGGAGTCAAACTTCCTGACCTTTCTATTATCCTATTTTCATTCCACACTACTGACTGAAATATGTCTCCTTAAGAGAAATATTTGATATTTCCTAGATAATATTCCCCAAGACCCAAATACTTGCTATGCTCCTCATTCCTTTACCTGACATTTGTGATCTCAGGAGAGACACAAAAAATTAATCATATCTTTTAGGGTCACTATGTTTTTCTCTTTAAAAATAAAGCTGTATACTGCTCAGTGTTGAGGGTATGTTCTGAGAAATGCATTGTTAGTTGATTTCATTGTTGTGCAAGCGTCACCGAGTTGGATTACACATACTAAGAAGGATATGTCACTAGGTGATATAACCTTATGGGACACCATTGTATATGTGGTCTGCTGTTGACCAAAATGTTGTTATAGGTGCTTGATTGTACTATAAAGTAAAAGCCAAAAATGATAATGATACCACTTCTCCATTATTCAACAATTGATTATGCAGAGTGAATGTTATACACAAATCTCTCTTTTCTGCAAACTACTTTTAGACTACTTAATGACTGGAAATAGAAATGAAAAAAAGAACTTGAACCAGTGGAGATCAATAAACAATTTAACTTAAATCAATGCTGTTCTTTTACAATTCTGGCTAAAAGACTCAATAAAGGAAATGGTTACATTAGGATGCTATTTTTATTGTAATGATTAATGTAGTACAAAAAATACTGGACTGACTGCCAAGGACATGAGTCAGGAGACCCATCCTAGTCCTGATTCTGCCAACTAACTATAGGACTAAGATCTGAACCAAGTTGCTTTGCCGGTCTTCACCTATTTTAGCAGCAGTTTCCCCATATTTCACATGATCAGAATAAACTAGATTTTTTTTCTTTTTTTTTTTTTGTTTTTACTCCAACTTACTAGACTCCCACAGATACTGGTTAATAACACAGTGGTGCCTGTTATATAATCCAGGAAATGGAAATGACCACAGAACACAAGCATGTTTTAGTGATAAGATGGCAGCTACCTAATTGGGGAAAGATTTCTCCAGCAAGGTTGACCATGACATTCCAAGGGCATGGTAATTGTTTTAGCATAACATAGCAGGGAAAACAACTGGTCAGAATTATGCTAATGTAATACAGTACGGGTATTTTATTTGGCATGATACACAAGAAATATTTTGTCTGCATTCCCATGGCTTGCAATTTCCTTAACAAACCGTAATCTGTTTTAGAAAACCTACTTCTACAATGACATAAGCAGTGTGGCAGCCAGATATCACTGCCCAGACCCCTCTGAATATCTCTTGGCAATTCAGGCTAAGTCTGAATTGGTCGAAAGAATGCAGGAGCTGACTTTCCTTTGCTCTTACCTGACCTGGTTTTAGCAGTAGAGTGGGCAAGAAACAAATCTTGGAAAACTCTTGGAAATGTTAGCTTTTTTTTTTTTTTTTTTTTTTTTTTTTTTTTTTGCTATTTCATAAGCTAATCCCACAAGCCATCTGGAGAAGTCACATGCAATGTGCAAACGAAACATTCTAAGAAGATGACCAATTTCTACAGAACTCTGGATTTAGCAGCAAGTCATATGAAAGGTTTACCCTGTTCAAGGTAACAATATTAAACACTGGCTTGCACAAACTTTTGTCTCTTAATCTGTAGAGTTATAGGGAAAATCGTTGATCTAATAAAATCAACCTAAAACACTAAACAAATAGCTCTTATAAAAACTTCTTTAACCAGGCATGGTGGCATATGCCTGCAATCCAAGTACTCTGTAGAGGATCATTGCCAGTTCGAGACCAACTTGGGTTACAAAGTGAGCTCAGGGCCAGCCTGAACTGCATAATGAGACCTTGTCTCAAAAAGACAAAGAACTAAAACAAACAAACAAACAACAACTTCTTTAAAATTTCCCCATATAATTCAGGTTGTTTTCATTTTTAAGTTATCTGTTTTCTTTGTATAGCAAGCTTCTGCAACTTCTGGCATACAAACACCTCAATGATTTTTACACTTGCACTTCTCTTATTGACCACTAGCTTCCCATTGCTTTAAAAATTTTGTCTTTAAAGCAGATATAACACAAAGCTTCTTTTCAACAAGGCCAAGACATATCCTTAAATCTTATGAAAACAACTGCATGCCAATTAGCCTCTAGAAGATCAAATTCCTCTAGAACATTGTTTAGTGAGGTAGACAAATCCTACCTTATTACATGTTTATTTTGAAGGGCTCTGAAAACCTGAACTACTTTTCTTGTTTTTATTTATTTTTCAAACAATAAGTGTCACATTAATCAAATCTGAATAAATAATTCTAATCAATTATTTTTTTTAAATACTATATCTTCTCACTCATCATTTGAAAAATGTATGCAACAAGAATGGCCAAAGAAAGGTGATAATTAAAAAGCTGTCACACCTCTTTAGTGTAGTGCCTGCAGCGGGCAGATCTCTTAGAAGAGTCCTCACTTGGGAGACATCTTTAAATACAACCTGCACTTGGCTTTGAAGTGCATTCTTTCACTTCTTGTCAGGAGAGTAAGAAACTCCCTCAGCCCTGTTCAGAGCTCTGATCTGTCCCAGGAAAGGATACTAAAAACTTCTATATTGTCAGAGCCTTTCAGATTCGAGGATTACATTAAATAATTATTACAGTGCACAGGACTAAATTTCATAATCACAGGCCTAATATCTAATCTTAGTAATGTAGATGTAGGAGTACACGTTTGTGATCAATCAGGCCATATGGGCACATGTTTTCTGATAACCAAAATTCAGTTAGATGGCTCTGTGTACACAAAGCTGTTCACAAACACCATACTTATTAAACTCTCTTAGGGAAATTAGCAAAAACTGTGTAGTGCTGTAACTTTCTCTTCCTCGTTAGGTGAACAGTGGGAATGGTGGACACTGTGGGGTATAAGAGTAAGGACAGGGCCAGGCATATAGCTAAGCAGCATAGCGCTGCCTGGCAAGCATGAAGTTGAGTTTGATACCCAGTATCAAAAAAAAAAAAAAAAAGGTGGAGCGGGGAGGGTGAAAGTACACAGTACTAGGGGATTTCGCTTGTTCTACCATTTTCTAGCCAAATATTTGGGTTGGGGTCAAAGACTTCAATAAGAGAACTTTCATGGTTCCTCTTACCCCTGGACTTATTTTGTCCTATCTGCCTCAAAAATAGTCAAGCTTCAACTGTCTTCAGATTCTCAACCTAGTTCTATACCAGTGATGCCAAACCTTTCAGAGCTTTCAATGATAACGAAGCGCTGGCTGTGGCACACGTGCCGTAGGTTCACCACCACTGTTCTACAGAATTGGATTTATCTTAGCTAAAACCTCCATTACTGCCTCAAAGCACGCTTGCTTCCTTGGATGTCAGGTGTCACTGTGCCCTTCATACTCAGGAGACCCTTCTCACTTTCCCTCCTATTCAAGACACTCTATCCATTCATGTGCTCTTCTCCTAACCACTAAGGCAGGAAGGGATGGAAAATCTCAAGTGTTCTGTTTTGTACCTGGATTCAAAAGCAGCATCTGCTGTGTCTGTGGAACCATCTGTTGCCCACTTTGCCATGGCCAGGATGATGTGGGTCTCAGAAATGGAGTGTCACAGGTCACACAATAGAATTATCCCCTTCTTGGGGCCGACACACCCAGACATATGCTCCACGGTCACCATGGCTAACACCACCCCTCCCCCAACAAAGAGTCTATTTTCTCACAGGGAATGGTATTTCTTAACTCTCACAAAGGTCAGACCCCGTTTTTTAAAATTCCAATTTGCTGAAGATCAAGTTTTAAATTCTTAAATCTTGGTTTGTACCTAGAACTGTATCTGTTCCTAATTCACTCATGGCTTTGCAGTCACTAAACTCCACCCCTCTCATTTATAAAATGAAATGGGCTCAACTTAGTGATCTTTGAGGTTCCTTTGTGCTCTAATACTCCAAAATCCTGTGATTTAAAGCCAACTCAAAATCATCAGTGAACACAAGTTCCTTCATCTCAAAGGCATAGAAAGTCCTTAATGCCAAGAATCTGCTGCAGACAAAAAGGCTTCTATGACGTGGTCTCTTTGTGTTGACCAAAAATGGCTAAATAAGTTTCTTGAGGACCTAAATTAAATTAAGACCCTAATCTTGTTAACCCCAGAAATACTCCAGCCCAGGATTTAGAGTGGGATAACTCATTGTGTGTTCTGTGCATTGCAGGACTTTTAACAGTATCCACGATGTGACAGTAGCAATCTCTTATCCCTAGTGTGACAACCAAAAAATACATAGGGCCAGTGTCCCCTGGGGACAAACTCTTAGCTCTCCCCCATCAGGACCAACTGCTGTAATGCACAGCAGGACTTTAAAATAAAGCACATCACTTTGTAAACAAGTGTTTTTGGGTCAAGTGGGTGACATTTACACAATTAACAAGGAAAGGACAACAAGATTCAACATAAAGTCAGATTACCAAGCACAGGTTAATCCACCAGAAGATATACAGTTACTCATATCTGTAGTATTGACTCCTTGCTAAGGATTGAAAATTAACATAACCTAATCTCAACTACCTTCACCTAATCATAATTTCACTCTTTAAAAACTTTTTTTTTTTTTTTGGTCGGTACCAGGGATCGAACACATGACCTCGTGCCTGCCAAGCAGGCACTTAAGCCACTGAGCCAAACTCCCGGCCCTCTTTAAAAACTTTTAAAGCAATCACATTTTCCACATAACTCCTCCAGTGCACTCCAGAATCAATCCTGTTTACAAACTTCAAAATAGAACTTTACAGAAAATTACAGAAGCCAGAATTCAGTTTAACCATTTTGGTTTGGTCTTCCCACTTCTTCAAACACAAACACACCGGGCACAAGCCTGTAATCCCAGTGTGTGAGAAGCTAGGACAAGAGGATTGCAACGAGTTCAAGGCAAGTCTGGGCTACACAGTGAGTTCAAGGTCAGTCAGAACTACACAGCTAGATCCTGTCTCAAAGTCTAATGCACACAAACGCGCAGGCGCGCAAGCACACACACGGTACACACACACACACAACAGGTAAGTAAAATGTTTCTAAAAAGGTTGTTGAAACAGTCAGCTTTGGCTGGGGTTCTTGGAAACTGAAATCAGCAAGCTTTTAGCTCAATTTCCCAAGTATCTTTACTTTCCCATTTCAAGCAGAGATTCAGAAGACACCCCCTGCAGTCCATCTCACCCCGAAGAACAGCAGCTGCCAGCTGCATGAAACAGACTGAAGCCTGCAAACTGACTGAAATGACTACTCAATCAAGCATCTCATTTTTCCATTTGTGAGACCAGCTGGGATTTTCAAACCTCTGGGTCTCAGAAGATGAAGGCTGTACTTGCTAACCAAGAGTAAAAACTTAAGCCCTTTTGCTATTAAAACAAACACCAGTTCTCAGTGTTTTGGAGACTTTACAGTTTTGTAAATACCTATGTTTCAATGTCCACATTAAATGTATATGGCAAAAAAGAAAAACTCTTAACCAAATCCAGGATGTGAACCATGAATAGACACAACTGTTCTTTGCTGATCACTTTCAAAGAACCTTAGCTCTTTACTCAAACAAATATTTGCACAATTGAGGACAATAGCATCGGGCACACAGCTATTCTGTTAAAATAGTGTACAATTCTAAGAGTTTATTTATCCCAAATCCTACGACTCTGTTGCTATCCTACCAGGACTTAAGAATTCAAGTGCTCCAAGGGCAAAAGTTTAACCCTGTAAAACTGTGAACCTGAGGCCTCTCCCAACTCAATTCGGACCTTTGAAGCCCAGAGATGCATCTCAAATGTCCAGGTTAAATCAACGTAAGACGCTTAAGGTTACAAGTCCATTACTAGAAAATTATATCTGTAACTTACACAGTGGTATAATGATGGGAAATGTGGCTGATAAATATTTACACTAACTGGATTCCACATTTCTGTGCCTCTTCTCGTTCCCTCCCAGCTGTGCCTGGCCATGCATCCTAGAACTCCTTGGAGATACTCGGGAGTTGCTAAAGAAGACTCCCAAGGAAGGAGGCCAGGGCCTGGCTAGACAATTTCCAGCCCCAGGCAAGTCTACCTGCAGAAAAGGGCTGCGGAGGTCCTTCCCTCTTTTACTACGTAGGAAAGGTAAACGAGGAACTGCTGCAAGCAGGTTCCACTTCCAAAGCTCTTTCAAACAGGAAACCCCAGCCCTGGGAGGGACAGCCTGTCAGCCTTTTTAATTTCCTGGCGGTGGCGGGAGTTAGCCTGATCCCCAGCTCTTTAATAAGAGATGAGTGCCGGTATGAAGTTAGTACCTCGGCGAACTTCTCTGCCGAAAAGGGCGCTGGTGAAATGCGGGGTCCGGACTGTCCCCAGCGTTTCCAGTCGCAACCCCAGAGGCTCGAAGACGGCCGCACCACAAACTTTTAGAGGACTCAACGCCAGATCGGCCTGTCTTTTAGGGTCATATAGCCCCTACCCCGAGCCTCGCTCTGGAAACAAAGCGTAGCACTCCAGAAATCTGGGGGTGGGGGGTACAGAAAAGACTTCTCTAAATCCCTCGCCCCACCCCCTCGAGCTGTGGACCTTCTATTCCCCAGGGATCTTGCTCCCTTTCTCTTTCAGGGTAACAGAGGGGTTGGTAAAAGCTAGCCCCGGAACCCCCAAATTGGGCTGTTGCCTACAATCACTCCGGAAGCGTCTCTTGCACCCGAACACCCCTTCCCTGGAGGCGCGTCCAGCCCACCACCCCCAGAGTCACGCACAATGGGGACCAGAGTCCCCTGAAGCGGCACGGCTCGCGCTCCGCCGACCCGAGGCCCCAGACCGGAGGAGACGCTAAGAAAGTCTGCGCCCGGGGCGCGCACTCACCGGCTCATCTTGCTGCGAGCCGCGGCTCTCCGCCGGCCCCGCCGACCTCAGCCCCAGCCCGGGGCGGGCCGCGTCCAAGCCGCAGAAGCCGCAGAAACCGCGCCCGCGCCCGCCGCCTCTCCGGACTCCGCGAGCCGAGCCGCAGCGCGCCCCTCCGCGGCCCGCACGGCCACTGCCGCCTCCCCGCCCCGGCCCGCCGGGCGCCTGGCGGCGGGGGCGGAAGTCACCTCGCCCCGCCCGGCGCGCACAGCGCCGCCCGCAGCCCCGGCCCAGTCCCCGGCCCCGGCCCCGGCCCCCGGCCGCGGCCCCCTCACCTGGCGCGAGGTCCCGCGCGCCCCGCCGCCGCGCAGCGTGGCCGGCCCGGAGGAGCTCGGCCCGGGCGCTCGGAGACCCTCCCTGCTCCCGGGCAGCCTGCTCGGGGGCTTTACCGCCACTGGGCGGGCCTGGCTGCTCGCCCCTTCCCGGGGCACCACCTTCTCAGCGCCGCGCTCACGGCAAAGCAGGAGAGACTTTGGCGGCAGGGTTCTTTATGAGCTGGGAGCAGGGCGGGAGAATGAGTATGCATCCTCGGGGATGAGGTCCTCCCGGATCGTGGAGATTCTGCTGGGGAATCTCCAGGTGGCCACTCCCCCGCACTGTTCGCCCCTGGGCAGGTTTACCTGTTTGCGTCAGAAAAGCAGCTGTGAAAAATAATGGACCAACCATCTCAGGCGGGGTTCGGCAGGGGTTGGGGTTACAACATTCATGCTGTTGGCCTTGCGACCTTCTCTCTTGAAAGTTTCTTTCCTCCTTCCTCCCTCCCCTCCCTTTCCTTTTCCCCTTTCTCTTTTCCTTTCCCTCTCCCTCCCCGCACCCTTCCCCCTTCCCTTCCCTTCCCTTCCCTGGGAAAGGGTCTATATTTTCCAACAGATTTTTCCGAAGGCAAGGAAATGGACCCAGGGCGGCCCACAGTCTTATCTGGGCCAAGTTCTGCGCCAGTCCGGGGGTTACATGGAAGAAGACTGGCAACCGTGAAGGAATTCAGAGAAGCAAGAAAAAAACACCAAAGTGTTTAACTTACCACAGTGTGGCTTTAGGCAAATTGTTTTAGCTCTTAGCAACAATTGCTTCATCTGTAAGATAGTCGTAATGATACTGGTGCTTCAGGGCAGTTAGAAGTTTCTGTAGGATACATGCAAAGAACCTGGCTCTTTGAGTAGACTCAGCACCCACTTAACAGGTAGCTTATTCAATGTACTTTTCATTTGTTCCAGTAAGTCTAGAACTTCTCATTTCAGGGAGAACCTCACCTAGAGGAATCCCAGGCTTCTTTTTTTTTTTTTTTTGTGGTACCAGGGATCGAACTCACAACCTCGCGCCTGCCAGGCAGGCGCTTAAGCCACTGAGCCAAACTCCCAGCCCTAGTTAGTTAGTTTTTTTTTTTTTTAACAAAAGGAAAATAAGAAATCAAAACAAAACAATTTCACGAACAGCCAATAAGACAGTAGCAATCATCAGCACATTACACATTACTATACTCCCAGAAATTATGTAAGATAAAAAATATAGCCATGAAACATTATCCAACAAATTATTAACACAAAACTTCCGCCTCAATGTATCAAGAGAAACCTGCTATATGATTATCTTTTTTGTTATGATTACTCTATTGTTTTCAAATAAACATTTTGCATTAAAAATAAAATCTGATGATGACCCTGAGAAAACTACATTTCACTCAAAATTCTTTTTCTCTGACTGTCCCAACTAATTTTTTATATACATAGATTTTGTTTCAGTTCATCACACCAGTGCGACAATGCAATAGCTACATATGTGTGACTTATTTAGTTCACTGAGTATATTTTCGGTTCTCATCCATTTAATAGTGAAAATGTCTAGTTTATTGTTCTTTATAGCTGAGTAGTATTCCATTATGTAGAAATACACATCTTTTTTATCCATTCCTCAGTCAAGGGGCATTTAGATTGTTTCTAAGATCTAGCTATTATGAACTGGGCAGCTATGAACATAGGTGCACATATATCACTGTGATGAGATGTTTTTAGTTCTTTCGGGAAAATACCCAGAAGGAGAATAGCTTGGTCAAATGGGACCTCCAATCCTAGCCTTTTGAGGAATCTCCACACTGACTTCCACAGTGGTTGCACCAGCCTGCATTCCCATCAGCAGTAGAGAAGGGTTCCTTTTTCCCCACAGCCCTTCCAGCATTTGTTATTGGTTGACTTCTTAATGCTAGCCATTCTTTCTGGGGTGAGGTGGAATCTTGAGTGTTACTTTCATTTGCATATTTCGAATGGCCAGTGCAGCCCTAGTTTTTTGAGGCAGGATCACACTATGTAGCTCATGCTGGCCTTGAGCTCACATTGTAGCCCAAGCCAGCCTAAAACTCAGAGCGCTCCCCTACCTCAGCCTCCCAAATGCTGGGATTAAAGGCGGTGCCACCACGCCCAGCTAATCCCAGGTTTCTTAAAGGCATTTTCTTCCCTGTCTTGATTTTTGACCTCAAGGAAATATAAATAAATCAACTGCACACATAAGGGCTTCAGTGATTCTCTCGTACATTGTGTTTGGCCCGCTTTAGTATCATTTTATCAACAAGATTATGAAATTTCTGAAATTTCTCCCATCTTAAAAACTAAAACTCTCAAATAAATAAATAAATAAAACTCTTGACTCTGCTTTTCTCACTAACCACATGACTGTTCTCTGCTAAACTACTGTGAAACTCCATTAAAGTTTAAAAAACAATGGTTAATTCCAAATTTCTCTTCCTATTTACTCCAATCAGGCTTTGTGTCTACTGTGTCCACAGAATTGTTCTTGTAGAGATCAAACAACACAATTAAAAGATTGTTTCCATTCTTCATCTCACTTAAGTCCACAGGCAGCAAACAATAGTAGATATTTTCTCTTCCTGGAAAACACTTTTAATTGACTTCCGTGACACATTCTTCCTACCCCACCTATTCTTCTAAAACTCCTTTGCTGAGTCCTCTTCTCCCAGCCTCTGAACATTGAGTACCTATGCTTTAGACTTTGAGTCTTCTTTTCCCCACATGCTCTCCCTTTGTTTGTGAGGTCACCCTGTCTTCTGGCACTACATGCCCATCAGCATGTTGATCATTCCAAATTTTACCTCCAGCCTGGCCACCGCTCCCAAACTCCAGATTCCTGACAACTGTACTCCTAGGTGTCTACTACGTTTCCTATGCCTAGCATTTCCAACACTGAAGTCCTGAAATTCGTCCCTCTGTCTCCCAATCATTCCTCTCCAACTGATGTTGTCCTTTTATCAGGCTGAAAACCTTGATGTCTCCTGTGACATTTTCTATTTTTCTCCAATCCATTGGGGAGTCTTTTCTGTCTCTACTTTTGCCTTCATACAGGATATTCTCAGCACAGCAAACAAAATAATCCCTTTTAAACATTATCAGGGACAAACCACTGCTCTGCTCAAAATCTTGCCATGGCCCCTATCTCAATCAAAGCAAAAGCCATCTATATACTGACCAGAGGGACACCTGACCTGTCATTTCTGACTTCATCTCCTATTTCTCTCATGTCACTTGACTTTTTCCATAATGGCTCCTTAATATTTGCAGCCTGGATTTCTAGAGAGGTCTCTCATCTCCATCTCAGTGCCCCTGTGCTAACTGTCCCCTCTGCCTAGAATTTCCCATGTGTCTGCCCCATGTGTCTCTGTGTCTTGGTCTCTTACTTCTTTTAAGATGTTGTTCAAATGTTGCCATCTTGCTCAGGTCTAACCTGACCACTCTACTTAAAATTTAACATGCATTTTCTGTAACAATAAACTTTTCTTTTTGTATTGGTAGAATTACCACTTTTTATGATACTGTGGCAGTCAGATTTCTATTACTTTAACAAACGTCTGCAATAATTAGTTTCTAAAGAGAAAAAAGTTTGTTTGAGCTCATAGTTTTGAGGTTCCAATCCATAATTGATTGGCCCAGTTGCCTTGGGCCTGTGTCAAGGCAGCACATCCTGGTGGGAGCATAGAGCAGAACAGAACAATTAACCTCATGGTCAGGGAGCAAAAAGATAAGAGCGGGAGGCCTGTGCTGGGGTCCCACAATCTCCTTCAAGATCAAGCATCCAGTTACCTAAACACCTCCCACTAGCTTCCACTTCTTAAGGATTCCACCACCTCAGAACACCAATACCCAGGGAACCAAGTTTCTAGCTCATGGCCGTTAGATGACACTCCAGACCCAAACTATAGCAATTATAAAATGTACTTTCAATTATGTTTATTGCTTATCTCTCTTTGCCAGAATGTAAATTCTGTGCAGGCAGAGTGTTTGTTTTTGTTTCTGTTTTTGTCTGGGTGTTTCTGGGGTGTTTTTTTTTGTGTCTGTTTTTCTGTACTGTCCAGTACCATATCCCTGTGTATCTAGAATGGCGCCTGGCATACAGCTGATTCTCAAGACCAAATGATGAATAAATTAATTAATTAACTCAAAACTATGGTTGCAAACATTTCCTTATTGAACTAATACCAGCAATATGCTTGACCTAGATATTTTAAAACAAAAGTTTTTCTCTTTAAAGGTCCAAGAAGCATGCACGTTAAAACAATACAGCTAGGGGGGCCATAGTTAAGCTGGCAATATTCATGGCTGAGAAAAACAGCTGATATTGATTCAGAACAAATACTGTACATGTGTATCAGCCACTCATCCAATATAAGACAGTATTCATTAGTTCAACACTGGTATCACAGCCATTTTATAAGTGAGCAAATGAGACACAGAGAGGTCAATGGTCGCTAAGCAAGTTAAATTGGTAGTCAGAATTTGAACATAGGCAGCTGAAATCTAGAGTCCCTGAGTTTAAATTCTAACCTCCATATCACTCTTTCCCAAGTATGAAGATTACTGTGAAATGTCTATATAATGACTATTTCCTAATCACTAGGAAAACTAGTCCTCATAGGCCTCCTCTCACTGCCCTGTTACAGATTTTGATGTCTCTGTTTGACTGTAGCCCATTTCTTTGAAGTCCAAGAGGGTCACTTTATTCATATTTGTAAATTATGCCCTAAGGACTGGTATTTGGAAGAGACTCAAAGAGTATTTATTTAATGTGACTGACTAAGTTGTTCAACCCAAGAGACTACCCTGAAAGTGCAAGTGCTAAATTAAATGGTAAATACAAATACCAGCATCTTAAAATGTACAGTAACCACTCAATAAAGAGCTATTATCCTTGTTATTATTTATTCTACCAGACTTGTAGTTATGATGGTTTAAAAATAGAATGAGAGAAAGAAAGAAATTAGCTCTCTCCTTCTACATTTGTGTCATTTCCTGGGTTCTTTAAAGTAAAATTTCTTATGTCACAACAGACCAGAGCCATACTTTTCTCTCTTTGCCATTCTCAATTGCTGCCTATAGGAATTGTGTTGTAAACTACACAGCACACTTCCCACCTCTGCCTGCCTCTCCAGGATCTGTAATGATTATGCACTTGATTTGACTTTGCTGAAGTCTTCACCCATTGAGGTGAGGAAAGATAAACTGTGCACAGTGAGAAGATGAATTATTTATGGGTTATTCTATTTGGAATTATTTTTGCTATTGTTCCCTTCAGTAACAGGCAGGTTGGATTTGATTAAGTTTTAAGTCCTGAATCTGTGTATCTCCTCTCTTCTTGCTGGCATAGTATAACAAATCTTTGCAGCTGTTAATTCAATCCTCAGTCCAACTCCTGGAAAGTTTTTTTGTTGTTGTTGTTCTGAAGTTTTCTTTTATGACTATTTAAAAACTCATGAAGTTTTTATTTGCAGAGCACAGTGGAAAGATTATTTATTGATTTTTGGAGTCAGGCTGACCTGGATTTAAACCTTGACTCAGCCCTTAACTTGACAAGTAACTTGAAAACGTAATCTACCCTCATCGAGAAAAAATGCTATTCTGAAAAACTCATATTTATGAATTAATGTTATAGCATCAGTACCATTCTCTGTACTGGAGACAGTACAAACACAGCAACAACAAAAAAATGGCTTCCAACCACACTTGTCCTTGTGTGGAACCGTTATCAGTGTCATTAACCTTCGTGTTGTACAGTGCCTAAATTGAAGGTCATGCCACATACTCCTCTTATAATTCAGTACTAGGATAAATTTTCTCTTTCTTAAAAAACATGTGCTCTTCCATTTCTCAGAGAAAGTATCTTCATTGCCACTTTTGTTAAGATTGAATTTCTACTACTGTTAAGAAAAACTATGTAAACCGATTTCTCTTTGCATCCTGATTTCCAGAAATCTCAAACCTACTATTAAATTATTATATGATGTTAATAAAGATTTTTGCTTCCTTGCCTTATGTTTTAATTTCTATCTCAAATAACCTTATAGATATTTGAAATTATGATTTCAAATACATATTTAAATATATGAAGTATAAATAAGCACATTAGCTATCAGATCAACATCAGAAAATTAACCAAAATTAAAGTTGAAATCATTTTAATATCCCCAAGGCATAAAAAGGCACAGCAGAGTTTGAGGTTGCCTGGACTACATAGTGAGTTCAAGACCAGCATGCGCTACAAAGTGAGTTCAAGCCCAGCCTGACTACACAGTGAGACCTTGTTTTAAAAAGACAAAAAACAAAACAAAACAAAAAGTATAAAAACAAAAACAAACAACCAAAAGAAGAAGAAAAAAAGAAATGCAACTGGCTGGTAGGGTGTTGTCTAATGCTAATAGATGGGTGGGTGGGGTGAAGATCCTTCTTGGTCTCTGGCACTCCTTCCCTTGTGTATGGAGAAAGATCCCTCTAAAATAAAGATCTTCAAGAAAGAAGAGGGGGAAAAAACCGGGCCGGGATTGTAGCTCAGTGGCACAGTGCCTGCCTGGCAAGCACAAGGTCCTGAGTTTGATTCCTGGTACCAAAAACAGAAAAAGAAGAGAAAAGCACAGCAAATTTATTGATTATCCCTGTATGCTGCTCTACGATTAAACTACTACAAAATGTTTTTCTAATTAGAAGAAAAATCTAAATCCATTTGGTGCATCTGATTAACTTCTGCATCAACACATTCTCTGTGCTCTGCCTTCATTCTTTTCTGTGATTTTGTGTTGCAGTTAAGTAGGAAAAGGATGCTGTGTGTGTGTGTGTGTGTGTGTGTGTCCTTCAGATTGACCTATCCCATCTGTGTTTATCTGACTGACTTTTCTAATCACTTGAGCACCATGTACTGGTCTACTTTTCCTGCATGGTGGGCTTAAAACAAAGCATTTTCTTTGTATGCTTGTTGCTTAATACAGAAAAAACATACAAACAAACAAAAAACTCCAGCACTTTATCCAGTGCTTCTCAATATTGAAGGGAAGTCAGCTTATCTTTGTTGCTGTTAATTTTTCCTTTGTTGGACTTTCAGAGTGTCCCACTTAAACTTTGATTTCAAATTCATCCTTGTGCGTGTGTGTGCATGCACGCACATGTGTGCACGTGTGTGCTTGTGTGTGTTGAGTCACAGGAACAGGGCAGAAATAGATGCTCAAATCTGATGTGTAAGTTATATGCCCACCTCATTGCACAGGAGACTTCTGACAGCTCAGAGCACTGCCAGGATTCAAAAGATGGGGAATCTTCCAACAAAGGCAAATTTACTAAGTACCTACTCCTTCCATACAGTGTGCCCAGATGCACAGAAAATGGAACAAAGACAATTTATGATGTGTCTCTATATGGAGCTTATTGCCTAATGTAACAATAATGTGATAATAAAATATAACATGTACTGTAGCAAAAGAAAGACACAAAAGTGTTCAGAGAAAGGGACATCTGTGCCTAATGAGTCCACCAGAGAATACAGTATGTGTGACTTTCCTGTTGAAAGGAAAGGGCAGAGGAATGTCCCAGGCAACACGGGAGGAAAGTCAAGCCAAGAAGGTTTGAGAAATAGTGACTAATACGGGCTGTCTAGCACACAGAACATGGGGCGGGAGGAGCAGGAGACAAGGCCCTAAAGACCGGGCCAGACTAATGGGGAGAGGAGAGACAGGAATTTGATTTCAGATTTCATGTCTAATACCATTTTAATTGTGTCATTTCCTTGCTTTAAACTTGCGCTGGCTCTTCCTTGCCTGATAAACACAGGAAGAACAAGAGGCTGTGAAGGAAGTAGAACCTGATTATATAGAGCTAAGATGAAAGACAAAAATGAGCTCCAGCTACAAAATTTAGACTCCAATAAAACTATACGGATGCTGTTTCCTACAGTAAACAGATATGCACCCAAGTCAAGGCCGCTCAACAAAGTATTCATTAGAGCCTGGTTAAGACACTGCATGCTCCTGACTGCCATCCTTTTTTCCATGTTATGGTGACTCCATGGTCACAGATCCTATAATTTCACAGAAATAAGAATGAAGCAGGTACTTTTGGGCTGATAGGCCAAGTCTTACCCAGAAAATTTAGTGACAATATTCCAATTAATCAACTGTGTCCCCAGATGCTCAGTCCTACTTTCTTGACCTTTTTTAATGTTCTATTTTATGGAGATAGCCTCATTGTTTCTCTCTCTCGAGAATTATAAATATAGCTAATAAAAATATCACCATATGGCCCCTAATTCTGACTGGAGATTTACTACTTGCACCCCCAGATTTCTCAATGGTTGTCTGAAGAATTTATTTCTGATACAGGTAGTGTTTGTAGCTTGTACAGTTCTTTTAGACTCATTTGAAGTTTTAGCTTTCTTCAGGAACCAGGAGTTCTGTAAGTGACAAATATACCTAGCGAAGATGATTGAAATCCATTTGTTGTGTTCAGGTGGGAATGAAAAGAAACCACATTTAAAATGTCATTGTGAGTGGGCACAGTGGCAGACACCAGTAATCCCAGATACTTGGGAGACAGAGGTAGGAGGACAGCAAGTTTAAGGTCAGCATGGGCAACTTAATGAGTCCCTGTTTCAAAAATAAAAAAGGTTCATACCCCCTAGGTTCAATCTTCAGTAGCCCCCCCACACACACTGTCATTCTCTTTTTATTGATTTCCAGAGGTTAAATCATAAGTTATTAGTATTATATTTATAAGACTGACAAAAGAACCTCCGGAAACTTAATATAGGTGTATATATACTTTTAATGTTAATATTATAGTTAGCCTTATAAAAACCTTAACAACTCAATGATACACGAGAAGTGATTCACACATATTGAAGAGCACATTTAGATGCACTTAAAGAGTGTGCGTTTCCCTTCTCCTACACCAGGACTACTGGAAGAGGTCTCGAGGGCTCTTTCTCTTTCCCCCTATAAAAGCTCAAATAATGTCTGAGAAACCCCTCTCCACAACATAACTATTTGGCATACTGGTAGAAGGAAGTCACTCATAAGTTTTGTATTAACTCTAAGTCTGCTAAGCACTAGCGAGCAATGTAATCTACACAAACCCTGATGTGGTTTATTGCTTTTGTTTTACAAAGGCTGGTTTTGTCCCACATCCAGAAATTATAAAAGTGATTGATTATCCAGGTGGAGAATTCCTTACAGGTAATTTTGAAGAATGTGTACTGGTGAAGGGTAACATTACCCCAGATGAGTAGTTCACTGGTATTCACAAAAGAAAGCTTTAGCTCTCATGGGATGTTAGCATTTTATTTTAAATTCTCAGTGACTGTAAGTAGTTGAATGCCTCAGTCCTTTTGGAAATACTGTTCTCTTGTTTTTCATTCCAACTGTCACAGTTCTCAGTACAAGGAGAAGGAGTGAGGGTGCACAGGGAGGAGGCTGGGGTTCATACGCTGCACACCTCCACACAGATGTCCTTTGGCATGGTGGGCCCAATGTGTCCAAATCATTGTCACCTTCTCCCATGTACAGCCTTGAGGTCTCTTTTTTGTTTTATTCCATTGTTAAGTAAAGATCACTCTCTTATATCCAGTTATACAACTCCACAGTCTAGAAAATATCTTTAGTTCCTCATCATTCTTCAACTTCTATTGACAATCCTTTACTAAATCACATTATTTTTACCTCCTACTTGTTTTTCAATGCTAGGGATCAAGTCCACAGTCTCATACACGCTAGGCAAGTACTCTGCCACTAAGTCACATCCTCAGCCTTCATTTTTACCTCCTAAATACCTCTCAACAATACTCCTTCCCATGTCCTTTGTCTTCACTGATCATATGGTAATTTCAACTCCCACTGCCAGAGATGACCAGCATGAAGCCCAGGAGTCAGAAGATGGAGCCTCATTGGATTTGGGACAGGAAGGACACTGGTCATGTATAGTAAGAAAGACTCATGAAGGGAAAAGATGATGGAAGAGCCTGTAGTAGAATCTAAGACTCACATTTTCAAGAAAAGATCTGGAAGAATCATACCCAAGATCCTACGCATCTGGCCAACAGATGGGATGGGGTATGGGACAGTTGGTGTGTTTTTAAAGCTTCTATTTATGGTCCAATATGATGACAGGGGTGGTAGGGATGGTGAGGATGGTGGTAGTACTTGTGGCAGTGGTGGCATGGAGACAGGTGTGGCCAGATATTGGAATTATAAGATACTGCATCAAGCTTCTGACATCAATAGCACTAATTACAATATTCAATTATTTTATTAGTTTTTTTCCCCCTTATCTCTCCAAGAAATTTTAAACATTGCAAAGTCAAGGATCTTATTCACCTTTCTATTCTCAGTGAAGTAAATTATATGTGAGATACTATAAAAATACTTGTTGAATAATTGCATAAATTGGTCTCAAATACTGAAAATCTAATCACTTAAATGTTTAGAATTCTTCAGTGAGTTTTCAAAGCCTTAGGGCAAAACAGATCAGGAATCCTCTGTTGAAAACAAATGAATACGACTTCCGGGAAGATGGCGGAACAGTAAGCAGCAGAGTAAACAGCCTCTCTGAGAGATGCTGTCCAGATGTTGGAATATAGCATCATGGGGGAAGACAAGGAGGAAGGAAGTGGGTCCCCTGGACCCAGGAAGAATCTAAAGTGAGAATTGAAACCCATAGAAAGAGTAAAAAAGAAAAATGTAACTGAAGACAAAGGTGGTACCTGGCAGTGCCTTTGCCCAGAGCCAGACCCACTGTACAAGAGGAGCTGTTAGAACCTGGGGACACTCGATCAAGGTGACGTGTCAGCTGGTGACCCTGGAGGACTCTGCAAAGAGAGGCAGCATTGGAGGGGAGTGGCAGTGAGAGGAGCAGCAGCCTGGAAGACTGCACTGGCTGGCGGTGAGTGCAGAGGACTCGGTCCTCTCACAGGAGATGACGATTGGCCAGGAGCCATTTTGGAATCAGGCTGGATAAGCCCAGAACCAGAACTGTTCCCAGCTTCATCCAGCAGCTCCTAACTGGGCACAGACCCCCGGGAAATTGCTTGGACTGAGCCCCACCCCCATTGCAGAGTTTCCCAGGGGGTAGCCAGCTGGGTCTGGAAGCTGCAGCCAGCCCCACCTCCGCACACATTCCAGGGTTGGTAGTGGAGGATCCGGCTGGTGACCAGCCCAGGTCCTTAGGTTTGGCAGCCCTGCCCCTGTGTGCACCCCACCAGCCATCAGGAAGCCAACACAGATTGGGAAAAGCAGCAGACATCCCTGCGCCAGTGCACCCAATGGCCACCATCAGATGCCTGTAGCCAGCATTGCCTGGAGAATAACAAGGAACCTGGAAGTAACAATTCAATGGCTTCAAGACAACCCAAAGAAACGTAACTTAAGAATAAAAGATGTGAGTAAAAAAGCAGGGGTCAACACAAATGACATTAAAAGTCTACAGAAATAATATCAGAAAACTTGCCAAGCATGGAAAAAGAAAGGGACATTCAGATAAGTGAGGCATATAGAACTCCAGCTAGCCATAACCCAAATAAATTTACACCCAGACATATAATAATCAAGATCCCAGAAATTCAACACAGGAACAGAATATTAAAAGCTGTTAGAGAAAAGAAACAGATTACCTATGAAGGAAAACCCATCAGAATCACAACAGACTTCTCAACAAAAACCATCAAGTCAAGAAGAGCTTGGGGTGAAGTATTTCAAGTCCTGAAATAAAACAAATTCCAACCCAGATTGATGTACCCTGAAAAACTATCTTTCAGAATTAACAGAGGAACAAGATACTTCCATGACAAGGAACAACTGAAGGAATTCATGACCACCAAGCCAACCCTACAGAGAATACTGAAGGATGTTTTAGAGAGAGATAAGAAAGACCATAGCTCCAGGAACAGTGGCAGAGGGATATCACCGAGTGGGGCAGACAACTGAATGGAGAGGACAAGTAGGCAGCCAACAGCAGGAAAATAGCATGGCAGAGATGAGGCAGTGCATGTTTGGTCATAACCATTAATGCAGATGGCCTCAATTCACCAATAAAAAAAAAACACAGGCAGAGTGGATCATGAGACAGAATCCGTCAATATTCTTTATACAAGAAACACATTTAACTTGAAAGGGAGTTCATAGACTGAAAGTTAAAGGAGAGTGAACAATGCTCTATGTGACAGAACCAGAAAGAAGTGGGGGTAGCTTGCCCATTAGCTACAGACTGGACAAGAAAGATATGGCATTTTTATACAATGGAAAGCTACTCAGTTGTAAAGAAAGATAACCTCAAGGCTCTTGTAGGCAAATGGATACAACCTGAGATCATGCTCATGGATGAAATGATTCAGAGTCACATGGTGCACATCGTGTGGCCTCCCTAACATAAAAAATTAAAGGAGTTAGAGGGATCCAAAATACACAATACATATCGTGAAAGTGAAAGGAGAGGAAATGTCTAAAAAGGAAAGGTAGTAGCCATTGTTAATCTATTATCATGATTTAAATTCCTTATAGTTTTCATTGTTCTGTTTAGTTTTGTTTTACTCTGTTTCAGTGTGTCTAATTTTACTGTATTTGATGGCATGGATAGTTATTTCAAAGATAACAAAATAAATTATGGTAGCCATTATTGATTTTCTATTATTTTGTTTTGAAGCCCTGTATTGCTTTCATTGTTTTATTTTGAGTGATTTTATTCTATTTTGGTTTGTTTGATTGTATTATGTCTGATGATATAGGCAACTACTTAGAAGATAGCAAGAGGCATTATGGTAACCACTGTTGTTTTACTATTATTTTGAAGTTCTGTATTGCTTCCATTGTTTTGTTTTTATTGCTTTTATTCTGTACTATTTAGTTTGATTTTATTATGCCTGATGGTATGGGCAGTTATTTTGAAGATAACAAGAGACATTATGGTAGCCATTATTGATTTCCTTTTATTTTTTTTGAAGTCATGTACCACGTTCATTGTCTTGTTTTGATTGACTCTATTCTATTTTATTTTGGTTGGTTTTATTCTCTTCAAAATAAAAAAAATTAAAGAGAAAAAAGAAAAATGAATAAGCAAGCTGATTATTCTAGGTTATTTTCTTAATAGTTTCCTATTTCTTTCCTTCTCTTTCAATAAGAGGCACTGTTCCAAACACAATAAATAAACTATTTGTAGTTATTAACATGTGTTGCACTTGTTACCCTTTTTTTTGTAATCACAAATTCACCCAGTGATAGGTGATTCAGAAATCACCCTCTCCAAAGCTTTTCTCAACTCCACGCCTAATTTTGGTTAGGTGCCAAAATATTTCATATTGTTGCCTTGCTATTTTTCTGTTTTTCTTATGTGTCTGCTCGAGATATACACTTGCCACAGATTTCAGATTTGCAGCTCCCACAATAGAGTAAAACAATCTTCTAATACCTCTCTTACCACCCTCTTCAGCTCACACACAGAGAAATGTGTGTGTGTGTGTGTGTGTATATATATATATATATATATATATACACATATATGTATATTTCTGTTTTTCTGAAGAACCCTAACATAGGAGCTTTCTATTTTAATTCCTTTTGTCTACAACTTAGCATAGAATAAATTAAAATATTAAATTTAGTTTAATTTAAAACCCACCTGCAATAGAAAAGGACTACAGGAAAATATTAATGAGCTTGACTGAAACCAGGTGCCCAGCACACCCGTGAGTCCCCTAGTCATCTGATTTAAAAAAAATGAGGAAAAATATTTCTGAAGTCCATTCACTCTGTTTCAATGCCAAGAAAATATTTTGCAAAGATTTCAGCCAGCAACATAACCCTGTGAATTGGGAATTATTAGGTTGGGAACAACACATCCTTCCTGGGAGGAGACAGTGGGATCAACTGCTGTGTTAACGAAACGTGGGTGCCTTTCTCTGTATGTTCCCTCCCACCCCTTTTTGTCTGGGCTTGATTTCTGAATGACTGATGAGTCGCTGGAAGTGATTTCTTCCCACCTGCTGCTTTGTCACTCAGCATCTGGTTTAAACAAACCTGCAACATGTCTTCAGCGAGGTGAGGAACAGCAAATGAATACATGTCTAAAGCTCTGGCTGGGGGGTGTCAGCCTCAGCATACCTCCCCCATGCTGTGGACTCCTAGATTTATGCTGGGCCATGCCAATTCACTTCTACTATGTATGGTGGAATAGCTCCTTGTAAATACGTGCTAAAACTCTGAGAATGAAACACACCTAAAGGGTTCTTACCAAAATGTTGGGCATCGCTAACTCCATCTTCCATAAGCTCCTTTCTCGGCGTACCTTTCTCCTCCATCGGGATCTTCTGAAGAATTTCAAAGGAGAGCCGGGGGTCAATGCCAGCCTGTATTCAGCAAGGAAAGAGAACTACTGTGATTGAGAATCTGAAAGCCAAACTGACTGCTAAAAACTGAAGGCCAACAGAGTTCCATCTATCAAACACAGATGTTGAACATCTGGGAAACACTAACTGCTGTTGAAGCTGAAGAATAAACATGTTGGGTCAGTCTGTTATCACACTGCTAGCTTTCCTTTAGAATGACAAAACTCTGCCAGCACCAACAAGGGCACACTTCTGGATAGAATAGTTATAGATTTTAAAAAGTAGACTTCAGCAAATAAGTAAAATATTCCCCTCTCCTCTATTGGGGGTACATCCTAAGAAGGCCAGTAGATGCCTGAAACTGCAAACAGTACCAAACCATATATACATTTAATATTTTCCTGTACATATATCTACAATGAAGTTTAATTTATAAATTATGCACATTAAGACATAAACAAAAATTAATAACAAAACGGAAGCATTCCAGAAGTGTACTATAAGTTATGTGAATGTGGTTTTTTGCTCTCTCTCTCTCAAAATAACTTATTGTTATTTGATTCTAGCAACTTCGGGATAATTTTTTTTTTTTTTACTTTTTCTATGAAGTAGAGAGCTTTCACTTTTCCATTTAAAGGAAGCACTTCATGGCTTCAGTCTGGCATCTCTGAATCAGCAGCATGTAACAAGGCCCCTGCTAAATAAAATAAAGATGAATGAACACAAGCACTGTGACAAAATGACAATCTGATATGCAAGACAGCTACAAAGTGATTAATGAGGGGGTAACATACTTAACGTGGTTATGCTGGACGAAGTGAGAGTCTACATTCCATGCAGTTGGAGCAGGATGGTATGATATTTCATTGTGCTACTCAGCATTGCATGCAATTTAAAACTCAGGAATCTTTTAGTTTTTGGTACATTTTATATTTTCAGACCACAGTTGACCATAGATCACTGAAACTATGGAAACCAAAGATTTGGGTTAGGAGGACTACGGTCCTGGCAATGCTTAGACTGAAAGAGAGATGAGTTGCTTGACTTGTTTGTATTTGCTTGGGTTTGTTCTTGCTCATTTTTGAGCCTTCACTCCATGTTTATTATTTGCCAATCGCATTCTGAGGTACTTTGCTATTACTATTTCTTTTAACTTTTACAATATTCCACAGTATGGAGAAGGAAGCCAACCTCCTTATTTTCAACATCCTGATTACTTTAAGGAGCTGCTTCCCAGAGCTTTCCTGTGCCCAGTGTTCTCTTCAGACCCAGGGTGCTCCAGGCTGTCCTATTGTCCTAAATGCAGTGCACATACCATGCTACGTATTTTCCCACATCATTTTCACAATGACTCTAGGACTAAAACGTATCATTTTCATTGTACAAACAAGGAGTTAGAGGCTGAGGGAGGCTACTAGAGTTATCAAAAGCCATATCACCAGTAATTTTTATTACCTTGAAAAATAAAAATGCTCATTTTTTGTTCAAATACTGAGAAAGTGTAAGGATTTGTTTAAATCATTCTTGGTATGTATTAAAGAGGATGGATTTTAATAGTGGAAGAACTGCAGGTAAAAAAACACATGGGAAGTCTGTTTAATAGTTCAGGGAAGAGGTGCTAAGAAACTAAACCAGGGCATTTGTTTAACAGAGCAAGAAACCGATTGTAATTTGTATGGGAGGTAAAATTCAACCGGCCAATATAATTTATTGGCATTGGCAGATGGGCACAGGGAAAAATCCAGTGTGATTTGGGCAAATGAGGAATGATGAGGCCATTATTTAAGAACAGAAATACAGAAATAGAGCTGATATGGTATAAGAAAAATTCAATTCTGGACATATCAAGTAGGAATATATCTGCAGAATATATTTGTAGAGTATCAACTGAATTTCAGGATAAAGAGTGTGAATATATATAGCTTCACATGAATATATATAGTTCCTAGGAGAAATGGTGGTAGCTGACTGGGCTGCAACTTGGGCTCCCGGACAGCCCATGATTGCTGTGATCTGCAGATAATAGTCAGAAAGGGGGCCCAGCACAAGCATTTGCCATATTGCCAGCAATTACTTGGTCAGGAGCCATTATGGAAGGGGTTGTTTGAGTCTCAGAACAGCTAAGGGATGGCTTCACTTGGGAGGGGAGCCCCAGAGTTATGGCCATCACCACCACTACAGTGACTGTGTGACAGTTAGCCATAGGAGAAAGACACGAACGAGGAAACACAGACTGCCTGAGGGGCTGGAAAAAAGACCCCTGGGGGAGTTTGATCTTGGGCCAGCAAGGACACAAGCATCTCCCCTGCAGTGGGATGCCAGGTGCAGCTCGGGCTGTGCTGGATCTGAAGGTGTTAGCATTGAGTACTTGAGTCCTCGCTCTGCTGCCTCTATCTGGCACTGACTTGGGGTCTGATTGCTTTTCTTACCTACAGGTGCTACGGGGGGGCATACCTCAGATTGAATATTGCCAAAACCTGGGGTAAACAGAGGGACACCTGGAATGGGGGACACCTTACAAACTCACAGTCTGTAAGGCTACGTGAGAAAATGCAATTCCAGGACTCCAAAGCTAGAGATTCAGGAAGGAAATCACTCATTCAAAAATAAAGACAATTTTTCTCCCGTTTTTGCACTACTTCTTATTTTGCCTCTCTTTTTTTCCTCTCCTTTTCACTGTCTTCTTTACTGATTTACTGGAGTCAGAAACTTTATTTTTGTCCTTTTTTTTTTCCTTCCTGCTTTTCCTTTCTTTTCTCCATTTTTTTGTTTGTTTGTTTGTTTTTGAGGCAAGGTTTTGCTACACAGATCAGACTGACCTTGAACATACTTTGTAGCCCAGGCTGGCCTCAAACTCAGAGCAATCCTTCTGCTTCAGCCTCCCGAGTGCTGGGATTACAGGCATGTGCCACTATACACAGAATCTTTCCATTTTTTTTATGTTGAATGTTTTCTTATTTTTATTCTCCATATTTCTTTTTCTTCTTTCTTTTATCTTCTGTTTCTTATTTCTTTCCTTACCTTTATTTAGTTGTATCAGTATCCTTCTATTTCTTAATAGGATCATTTTTTCTCATTTCTCTTGCCTCCATCTCATTTACACGTTTGAGTTTTCAAGTTTTTCCTCTTGCATTCTGCTGTTACCAAACTGCTATATATTCAATAGTATAATAGCTAAGTTTATTAGCTTTTAGATCATTAACTCTATTTTAATACTGTTGAATTCTTTTCTATCAACAGTGGAGACATCGTTGTATTTAGTACATATTTGCTATATGTCAATATCTGGGCATTCCTAATATTTATACTACAATTGTGGATTTCTTTTCTATGATTACAGGAGTACATAACTGGCTTTTATGGTATGTCAATATCTGAACTGTCTTGGATCGTATACTGTTACTGATTTGCTTGATATTTCCAGGGTCACATAATCATTGCTATTAATGAGTTTTCTTTCTACGCCAACGCCTGCATTACCTTAGTGACCTTAACAATACTGTAGTTCATTCCCAGAGAACTGGGTGTTGAGCCAACTGCATTTCATCCTCCCCTGCCCAATAAACAGAGGTTGGTGGGTCTTTGGACAGAAGACAGTTAGCCATGCTTAGGCTGCATAACTGAAAAAAGACTAACTAAAGAGATCTCCATATTAGCAACAAAGTCTTTCCACTATAAGTGGTCACAAACCTCAGCACAAAACCAAATAAAACAAATAATAATAGAAACATGAAAAGATGAGGCAAAAAATGTCTCCTAAAAATCCCACTTCCCCTAAAGCTAATCCTGGGGGCACTGAGATAGAGGAAAGCAAAACCAGCACAGCTGATTATTTGAAAAGATAACAGGGGAGGTTAAAAAACAAATCAATGAGGTGCTCTGCAGGATCAAAGAAGGTATAACTAAATAGATAATGTATTAAACAGAATAATCAGGGAGTTTATAGAAGACATTAATAAAAAACTATCTGAATTAAGCAAAATGATTTAAAAAAAATGTGGATGACCAGTTTAGCAAAGAATTAGAGTCCATGAAAAGGTTCCAAACAGCAGTCCAGGAGATTAAAAATTATATTGCAAGTCTGGGCATCAGAAGCAACCAGTGTGAGGACAGAAAATTAGAATTATAAGATAAAGAAGCTTTCAAAAACCAATTAAAAGTATTACAAATAGTTACCATAAAGCAACAGAAGAACATAAAAAGTGGATCCAACAGTTCCTAGATGACATAAAGAAGGCTAATGTAAGATTAACTGGAATAACTGAACAATCAGAAGACAAGGCAAATGGCATAAAAACCTGCTTACATGAGTAATAGCAGAAAATATTTCAAATATAGGGAAAGAAAGAAATATACAAATAAGTGAGGCCTCTAAAACCCAAAATAACCATTATCAAAAGAGAACCATTCTATACCCTATTATAGTCAAAATACTGGAAATCCAACACATGGATAGAAACTTAAAAGATGTTAAAGGAAAGCAAAGACTGCTAGAGAAAAGCTAGGAATGACTTATGAAAGTAAACCCATCAGAATCACAGCAGATTTCCCAACACAAACCTTAAAGGAAGAAGACTTTGGAGTGAAATGTATCAAGGTGTAATAGATAATAACTTCCAACCAAGACTTACATATCTTGCAAAACTTTCCATAAAAATGGATGGAGAAATAAGGTATTTCAATGAGAAAGAGCACCTCAAAAATTCTTGACCATCAAACCAGCACTTCAAAAATCCTCAAGGATATTCTAGAAAGAAACAATGGAAACAATGATACCATAATATTTGACAGAATAAATACACTAGGCAGGGCGAGCAGTTACTCAGAAAGCAGGGGGAAAAAAAAGAAAGCAGCAACAGGAAAATAATGCAGTCATAGGCAAAAGTTAGTACATTTCTGTAATAATTCTCAATGTAATATTCTCAATTTCCTAATAAAAAGACACAGATTAGCAGACTGGATCAAGAAACAAATTCTGATGACATGTGGTATACAAGAAACATATTTAATTCAAGAAGGAACACAGTTTAAAAATCAAAGGCTTCAAAAGATATTCCATGCATTGGGAACTGGAAAAAAGCAGATGTAGTTATCCTAATTTCAGACAAAATTAATTTGAAGTCAGACAGATCAGAATAGGTGACTATGTATAGGTCAAGGGAGCAAATCAATAGGCAGACAAAAATTATAAACATAGAACAAATCAATAGGAAGATAAGAATAATAAATACATATGCACCAAACATTGTGCATAAAATAAACACTACTGGACATAAAAAAAAGACACCAGCAAAATTATAATAGAGGATAATCCACAGTCATAAATAGACAGATCAACTAGACAAAAATTCAACAAAAAATGTTAGAGTTGGAAAAAAAAAAAACCCTTGAAACAAATAGCGTTCATAGATATTTAGACAATGCTCCACACCAAGACAATAAAATACACATTCTTCTCAGTAGAACATAGTACTTTCTCCAAAAAAGACCACATGCTAGGCCATAAATCAAGTTCAGATAAAAGCAAAAGAATAGAAATTGCACAATGAATGTTATCAGATCATAGTGCAATGAAACCAGAAATCTATGGTAAAAGAAACCACAGAAATTATGCAAATGCATGGAAAATAAACAACATTCTCTGAAATAATCAATGAGTCACAAAAGAAATCAAAGAAGAAATCGGACAGTTCTTATAATCAAATGATAATGCCAGAATCTATTTGACACAATGAAAGCAGGCCTCAGAGGAAAGTTTGTAGGTGTGAATGCCCATGTCAGAAGAATAGATGTATCCAAATAAATAACCTAATGATGTAACTCATGGTCCTAGAAAAACAAGAGCAATCCCAATCCATAGGTAGTACAAGAAAGGAAATGATAAATATCAGCACAGATATTAATGAAATTGAGGTTAAAAAATACAAAGAATCAGTGAATTGAACAGCTGATTCTTTAAAATAATAAACGAAAGAGACAAACCCTTAATCTTATGAGAAACAGAAAGAAAAAACCCAAATCTATACAATTAAAAATAAAAATGGTGATATCACAACACACTATGCTGAAGTCCAGAAGACCATCAGTAACTACTTTGAGAACCTGTACTCTAATACAATGGAGAATTCAGGATGATTCCTATATACTGTACCTATGAAAGGCAATGAAATTGAAGAAGTAGTTTTAAAAATAGCCTACCAACTAAGGGAACCTCAGATACTGATAGATTTACTGCCGAATTCTACGAGAACTTTAGAGATGATGTAACATCAAAACTCTATGAACTCTTTAATAATCTGAAAGGGAAAGAGTATTCCCAAAATTCATTCCAAGAGGTGCTCAGAGTGGTGACCATTAGCTTTCAGACATTTATTAGTACAGCAAACTGCTGAAATGTGTGTACATTTTCTGTCAGACTACATAGTTCTTCACATATAACTATATATATGAATCAAGGAAAAGAAAGAAATAAAAGGGCTATGCATAAGAAAGGAAGAAACCAGATTTTCATTATTTGCAGATGAATGGTCTTCTACATAGAAGATGCAAAAATCCACTAAAAGATTCCAAGAACTAAAACTCAAGTTCATTAGCATAGTAAGATGCAAAGTCCACATACAAAACTCAATAACACTCTTGTACACCAATAATATACTCACTGAGAAAGGTGTTAGTGAAACAATACCTTCCAAAATAACAACAAGAAAAATTAAATACTAGGAATTAACCTAACCAAGGAAGTGAAAAACTTGTACAATGTAAAAACTACAGTACCCTGAAAAAAGAGATCAAGGATGTCTTAGTTACTTTTCTCTCATTGCTGGGACAAAATACCCAACACCCAAAATTAAAGAAGGAAAGATTCTATTTAGCTCACAGTTTGTAGAGGTTTCAGTACATAATCAGCTAGTTTCAAAGTAGGGTGGCATGGCAGAGGCCAACAGTTTATGGCAGTGGAAGCCAGCAAAAGCAGCAGAGCAAGGGCCGGGAGTTTGGCTCAGTGCCTTAAGCGCCTGCCCTGACAGGCGCGAGGTTGTGAGTTCAATCCCTGGTGCCGCAAAAAAAAAAAAAAAAAAAAAAAAAAAAAAAAGCAGCAGAGCATAGACGGGAGAGCAAGCCTCCTTTCCTCTCATAGTGTATGCAGGCTAGCTGCCCTAGGGTGGGTATAGCAAGCACACCAGCTCTGCACCTTCCTCTTGCACAGGCTGAGGATGTTTACAAAGTGAGGCCTCTGGCTCCCTGTTGAGTCACTTATTTAAGCTTCTAAACTTCTCAAGTTGACACAATATATCAACCATTACAAAGGAGGATATCAGAAAATGGAAACATATTCCCTATTCTTGGATAGGCTGAATGAACATAGCAAAAATACACATACTTCCAAAACTGGTAAAAAGATTTAATAAAATCCCAATCAAAATACCAGTGGCATTCTTCACAGAACTAGAGAAAACAATTCCAAAATTCATATGGAACCAGAATAGACCTAGAATACTAAAAGCATTCCTGAGTAACAAAAGCAAGGCAGGAAGGATCCAAACCTGGAACTTCAAGTTATACTGCAAATCTACAGTTTTTTGTTTTGTTTTGTTTTGTTTTTTTTGTTTTGTTTTGCGGCACCGGGGATTGAACTCACAGCCTCGCACCTGCCAGACAGGCGCTTAAGCTGCTGAGCCAAACTCCCGGCCCTGGTTTTTTGAGGCAGGGTCGCACTATGTAGCTCAGGCCAACCTTGCGCTCACGTTGTGGCCCAAGCCAGCCTCGAACCCACAACGCTCCGCCTACCTCAGCCTCCCGAGTGCTGGGATTAAAGGCGTGCGCCACCACGCCCGGCTTGCAAATCTACAGTTATAAAAACAAGATGGTACTGAAAACGAAAGCAGATGTGTGGATCCATAGAACAGAATGGAAGAGGAAGAAACAATACCAGATACAATAAGCTACCTCATCTTTGACAAGGGACCAAAAAGTTACACTGGAAGAAAGTATCCTTTTCAGCAAATGGTTGGAAAACTGGCTATCCACATGCTTAAGACTGAAATGTGTTAGACCAGTATCTCTCATCATTATTAAATGAAAATCAAAATGGATCAAAGATCTAAATATTAAAACACAAATATTTAACATGCTGAAAGATAAGTAAAACTCTTGTAGTCATAGCCATAGGCAAAGAATTTCTGAACAGAATCCCAGTTGCACAACAGATAATAGCATGTGTCTTGATTACTTTTCTGTCACTGCTTGGACAAAATACCCAACACCAAAAATTAAAGAAGGAAAGGTTTATTTAGCTTACAGTTTTTGGAGGTTTCAGTCCATAGTCAGCTGGCTGCAAGGCAGGGTGGCAAGGCACTGGGGCAACCTGTCAGGGCAGCAACCAGAGCAAAAGGGTGGGGGCAGGGCAAATCTTTTCTCCTCCCTTACACCATTAAGCAGACTACCCCCACTCATACCACCTCTGTGTCCTCCTCTTGCATAGGCTGAGGATATTTACAAAGTAAGGATCCTGGCTCCCTGTTGAGTCCCTTAGTTAAACTTTAAAACTTCTCAAGTCGACACAGTGTATCAAACATAACAACATAAATCAACAAAGTATATTATCCAACTATAAAGCTTCTACACAGCAAAGAAAATAGCTAACAGAGTGAGGGGACAACTGACAGAGTGGGAAAATATCTTTGTCAGGAACCTCATGTATAGTACTCATATCTGAAATATAAGACCTAAAAACACTGTATCCCCCACCAAATAAAAGACATAAAAATGGGTAACTTATTTTCAGAAGAAGAAGTACAAATGGCCAATAAGTATATGAAAAAATGTTGAATCTTTGTGGCCCTTAGAGAAATACAAGTTAAAGCAACACTGAGATGCCATCTTATTCCAGAAAGAATGGCTAACATCAAGAAATCAAATAATAACAATGGTAGCATGGCTTCTTTGTTGTTGATGGGAATGTAAACCACTACAACCACTATGGAAACCAGTGTGGAAATTCTCAGAAAATAAAAACTAGAAATTCCATTTGATCCAGTTATTCTCCTTCTAGGTATCTTCTCAAAAGAGTTAAAGACAGCATATTCCAGTAATACATGTGTATCCATGTTCATAGCAAGCAGCACAAGTCACAATAGCTAAATCTTGTCCATCAATAGATAAATGGATAAAGAAAATATGGTATTGATTCACAATGGCTTATTCAGGATAAACTCTAATTATCTGTAAGAAAATGGATGTACCTTGAAGCTATAATGTTAAGCGAAATAAATCAGACATATGAGCTTAAATATCACATAGTTTCTATCATATGAGAAACCCCATAAAAATAAAGAGCAGAATAATGACAGATGATATAAGGGGGAAAAAGTAGTATCTGACAGCTTTTTAAAGTGTGTAGGCTTTAGACTTCTTAAATAGAGGTTGTCTCTCCACTTGTGATAATACTGTGTCACTTTATTTTTCGTAAGTAATTAAATATTTGGATAAAAAAGGGGAAATAAAGGGAAAAAATCAAAAGATGAGAGAGTGGGGATAGGCAGGAAGTGGGTGATAAAAATAATTAAAGTATGTTATGTACTGCAAATATGTACTAATAAAAGCGTTATGAAAGTGCAAGCTAAGCTAGCTTATACACTGAAGGAAGAGAAAAAGAGACACAGAAAAGTCCTAAAGATTAAATAATGGAACAATATCCAGGGAAGAAAGATACAGTCAAGAACCCCAATGAAGTATTGGATTTGATTGGAAGTGCTCCCTATGTCAGGGAATGGATAGAAGAAAGGGAGTGAGAATACTTGTCCATATATGTTAATAGCTATGTAACAAGAATGGTTAAGTGTAGAGGATTTCACATACCACGAGCCTCATTTTTGTCAGTGGAGTTCAAGGCCAAGTCTCCCACTGAAAGTCCATGAAGCTAGCATTATTACAGGGAATACATGCTAAATATGGGCTTTTATAAGGTATATTAAAAAGAAATTGGAAAACTTTCATGCTACAAACAGCACTATCAAGAAAACTAAAAGACAGCTCACAGATTAGTAGAAAATGTTTATGAATATATAATAGAGCACTTATATCTAGAAGATACCAGATTATTCATCTGAATAGGCATTTCTCTATATGAGATATGTAAATAGTCAATAAGCACATGAAAAATGTTGAAAATCATATCCATTAGGGAAACGCACATTAATAATAACAGTGTGATACCATTTTACACCCGCTAGGATGACTCTAATGAAAAAGGCATAATATCACGTTTTAGAGGTGTTGAAAAATTTAGAGCACTGATGCAGCATTTGCAAATGTAAAATGCTGATTTTGAAGATAATTTTGCATTTTTTCAAAAGGTTAAGTATAGAGGTACCATCAGGTCCACAGACTTCACTACTGGGTTTATGCCCATTAGAAATGAAGATATACATCCATCTAGAAGCTTGGACACAAATATTATTTATAATAGTCGAAGAGTGGGGCAAATCAGATGTCCTTCCCCAAGAGAATGAGTGAATCTCATATAGTATATCTACGTGATAGAATGTCATCAGCTGTAAATACACAACGCTCTATCACACATGAACTTTAAAAACAGTATGCTAAATGAAAGAACCAGTCACGGCGGATCCCATACTTTGTGTTATGGATTCTATCTAGATGTTTCAGCAAGCCTTATGGGCTCATAGGTGGGGCTTTTGGGAGATGGAGAATGGGCCATGGGGCACTCTATTCATCAGGAGATAAGTCCTCCGATAAGCTTATAGCTAAACGTGCTGTTAGGAGTTGGGGCATAGTCAGAAGAGGTAGGTCACTGAGCACATGGCATAGAGGTGTTGTATGTATCACTCCTGGCCATTCCCCTGCTGTTTCTATAGCCAGCCAAGGACAGAAACCTCTAAACGATGTGAGTCAAAATAATCTTCAACTCTTTTAACTTGTGGCTGTCAGATATTGTGTCCCAGCAGTGAAGAAAGTGAATAAGACATTGGGCAATTTCATTAATATGAGATGTGTAGAATAGGCGAACCCACAGACACAGAAAGTGCGTTAGTGGTTGTTCAAAGATGGATAGGAGATGGGGAGAAGAGTTAAGTAATAATAGGAGTGACTACTGATTTCTTTGAGGTTAAAGAAAATATTCAAAACTCAGATTGTAGAGAGACAAAGTGAAAGCTGGGGTCTCCAGAGAACGTGGCAGGAGAAACACAGCAATGGAACAGACTGGAGGGTGCTGTGCGTGCAAGAAGAGTGCCCTTTGTGACTCCTGTTCAAGTGCAAACAGTATCCTCTGAAGAGACTGCTTGGTTGACCACCATTCCACGGAGGGGTTGACTATTTGAACCCAGGACTCAGAGCAGCCATGGGAAGGCTTCAATTCAGACCCCATTCCTATGGCTAGAGGCCAAGATGAGCCTGAATTGCTCTGGATTTGAAAGTCACAGCATTGGTGCCCTTGCTCTAATCTTACTGCCTGCTCTTCCATGCAGCTAGCACAGATCTGGGGTCTGACTGCATTCTTTGTCTACCAGCATGAGTAGGGAAACATCTTGACTTGCATGTAGACTCAGAATTGCAGATCTCAGAAGAAAATCGCATGTTCAAGATCACAGAGAGAGAGGACAACTAATTTGCCTTTCAGGGAACTGTGTGACTGGTGCGGCCTCCAGGAAGTGAAACATGAGCCTCCCGCATGCCTGCCAGCACACGGGCTTAGAAACAAGGACCCCCTCCACCCCCACCCCCGTAAGTAACCTGCTGGTTCGGAGGTCTGGCTAAATTGATAGCAACTAAGGAACATTAAGCAACTAAATGCTAGTATTGTTTCATTGATTTTGCAGTCCTGGGGCCGGCAATCTGAGCATCTCTTTGGAAAATGACAGTAGGCAATGTAGCAAATATGGGGGATTCTCTTCTGTCTTGTCTTCGAGGCCCAATATGGTTCTCATTGTTTTGCTTTACTCTGATTATGATTATTATTATTTTTTGCTTTATTTTATATTTTGTTTTTATTGGTTTTATTCTGTTTTGTTCTTGGTTCAATTCTACTATACCTGTTGGAATGATCAGCTACTCTGAAGATTACAAGATATACTATGGTAGCTATTGTTTCCATAGTATCTTTCTTCAAAGTTCTGTACCAGTTCTGCTGCTTTGTTTTGATTGACTTTGTTCTGTTATGTCCTGTTGGATTTTACTATCTTTAAAATTAAAAAAAAATTTTTAAAAAATCACAGAGAAATTCCTTTTTTTCTTTTTCTTTTTTGTCTGTTTAGTTTTGGTTTTTGTGAGCATGTGCATTTTTAAAGTTTATGTATTTTTCTTTTTTCCTCTTTCCTTTTCTCCTTCTCCAGTTTATTAGGGTTTGGGGATTGTTCCTTTATCCTTCTTCCTTGATTCTTATCTCTTTTTCTTCTTTTCCAATCTTTATATTTTTTCCTCCCTTTTAATTTTTCTCCCTTTAATTTTTCCCTTTATTTTTAATTGGCATATAATTTTGTTTTGTCTCCCCTATTTTACTTTTATCATCTATTTCTCATCCATTTTTCCCTCATACTATTATCTAATTCTATAAGCATCCTTCTACTCCCAAATATGACCCTTTATACCATGTCTACCTCCTCTTTCTCATATCATATAAAGGATTCAAATTTTTCCTCATGCATTCCCCCACATATCTTTAATAGTACGATCATAAAGCCTTATTAACGTTTTGATTGTTGGCTAACTCTATAAAATGACTGTTGAATTCTTTTTCTATGGTAAGTAGAGATATAACTTTAATATACTGACTGTAGTTCAATACTTGGGTTGTCTTAATGTTTGCACCATAATTGTGGATTTCTTCTCTTCATCATAGGTGGTACATGATTGGTTATTGTAGTGTGTACGTATGCAGTTTTTCTTGGATGATCCCTCTGTAGCTGAATTGTCTGACACTGACAGGGTAGCATAATTGTCACTGTTTTTCTGTAAGCCAACACTCAGATTGCCTTTGTGATACTAACAGTGTTGGAGTGCATTCCCAGAGGATGGAGATGTCAGGCTAATTACACTACATCCACCTCCCAAATTAACCAACGTGGTTTGATCATGGGGCTGAGTCAAAGGATTATAATTAGTGTTATGGTTTGTGTCTAGATGTTCCCCCAAAGCCTCATGTACTTTTAGGTGGGGCTTTTTTGGAGGTTGCTGAATCTAAAGTGTGATTGGTTAATGCTTCAATACTGGGATTAAGGCTGGTGATTGCTGGATCAATTCAATGACTGGATTGGCACTGCTCTAATCCCAGCAGTCTGGGTAGGATAAAACGGGTAGAAAGAGGCTTGTTTCCTTTCTCTTTGCTTGCTGCTTTTGCTGTCTTCTGTGGCATGAATGGTTGTCCCTCTGCCATGTGTCACCCTGCCTTGGAACCAGCTGATTATGGACTGAAACCTCCACAAACTGAGCTAAATAAACCTTTCACGTTTAGCTTTCGGTGTCTGATATTTTGTCTCAGCAATGAGAGAAAAGTAACTGACAGCCCTACCCAAAGCATTGCAGTGAAAAGGTAGCTAAAGAGATCTCTAAACTAGCAACAAAGTTTTTTCACTATAAGCATCCACAAAACTTAGCTCAAAACCACAAAATCAATGAATAAAGAAACAAATAATAGAAACATTAGAAGACAAGGAAACAAAACGCCTCCCAAAGCTCCCAACTCCTTTGAAGACTACTCAGTGGTATGAAGAAGGGGATCTGAATAGCATAAGCTACCCACCCAAATTATTCAAAAGGATAACAGAGGGGCTTAGAAAACAGATCAGAGTGGCACTCAGCAGCATCATAGAAGATATAACTAACCAGATAATGGAAATAATAACCAAAATAATCCAGATGATTTCAGATACAATAGCAAAAAGCTAGGTGAGATAAACGAAATGATACAAAATGTGAATGACCAGTTCAGGAAAGAGCTTATGAAAATGTTTTAATCAGAAATCCTATAAAAAGGTTTCAGTCAGAAACCCAGAAGATTAAAAGCTGTACTGAAAGTGCAGGCAGTAAAAGCAACCAGTGTGAGGGAAGAATTTGAGAACTAGAGGATGATGATGTCTTCAATGACTAACTACAAACTACACAAGGACATCATAAAAACAACAAGGGAACACAAAAACATGAATCTAAAGGCTGTTATATGATGTCAAAAAAAAGACTTTGGAATAAGTGAAAAATTAGAAGACAGCATAAATGACACAACAAACCTGTTCACAGAAATAATGGAGAAAACTTCCCAAATACAGAGAAAGAAACATACAGATGAATAAAGCATACAGAACCCCCAGTAAGCACAACCAAAAGAGAACCTCTCTATGCCACATAGTACTCAAAGCACCAGAAGTCCATCATAGCTACAAAATCATAAAAACTGTTAGAGAAAGGCAACAAATCACATCTAAAAGGAAATTCATTAGATTTATAGCAGATTTTTAAGCACAATCCTTAAAGGTCAGAAGTGTTTGGAGTGAACTGTTTCAAGTCCCCTAAAAAATAATATCTTCAATGCCAAATTACATGTTCTGCAGAACTTTCCTTCAAAACTAATAGAAATATAAATTATTTCATCAGAAAGAATACTTCAAGAAAATCATGACCACAAAGCCAGCATTACAAAAAATTCACAAAGAAAAAGATGGTGAGGCCAATGATGCCAATAAGTCAAAAAACAAACACACACACACACACACACACACACACACACACACACACACAAACCTAGTAGGATGAGCAGCTAAACAAGAAAAGGGAAGAAAAGGAAATCAGCGAGAGGAAAATAACTCAATGACAGGAATAAGTCAATACCTTTCAGAAATAATTCTCAATAGTGTTGTCTCAATTCCCTAATCAAAAGAGACTGGTTGGTATAATGGATCAAGAATCAAAACCTGATGATAGTCAGTGTACAAGAAATACAGTTAATTCAAAAAGGAACTCACAGCTTAAAAAGCAAAGGTTAAAAAATATTCCATGCAGTGAGAACCTGAAAAAATGTAGGAATAGCTATCCTAATTTCAGACAAAATGAATCTGAAGCCAGACAGATCAAAAAAGACAAAGAAGGAACAAGGCCGGCCTGAACTATGTAGTGTGACCCCGCCTCAAAAAAATAGGCCAGGAATTTGGCTCAGAAGCTTAAGCACCTGCCTGGCAGGAGTGAGGTTGTGAGTTCGATCCCTGGTAATGAGGAAAAAAAAAAAAAAAGACAAAGAAGGTCAATACATACTGGTTAAGGGAACAATGCAAAAGGAAGAGATAACAATTATAAACATATATTCACCAAATACGAGCACACCCAGTGTCATAAAACAAACACTAATGGACATGAAAATAAGGTAAACACCAATACAGTTGTAATGGGGGACCTCAGTACCTCACTCTCACTATGAACTGATCAACTACACAAAAGATCAACAGAGAAATACCAGAGTTAAAACAAATTCTCAAACAAATGGAGTTAATAAATATCTATGGTGCTCTGTCCCAAAACAGCACAATACAGATTCTTCTCAGCAGCACATGGGGCTTTCTGAAATGGATTACATAGTTCTCTACAAAGTGTGCTTAAATAAATACAAAAGAATTAAAATTATTCCAAGCAGATTATGAGCTCATAGAGCAAAGAAACTAGAAATCAGTGGTAAAAGAAACCACACAAGCTAGGCAAACATGTGGAAATTAAACAACCATTTTGAATAGTTAATGTCTCACAGATGAAAGTAAGGAAGAAATTAGATAGCTTGTACAATCAAATGATAATGCCAGTATGATGTTCTGGAACTATGGGACACAATGAAAACATTCCTGAGTTGAAAGTTTATAGCCGTGAATTCCCACATTAGAAAATAATCTAACGATGAACTCCAAGGCCCTAGACAAATTAGAATAATCCAGATCCAAAGCTAGTACAAGGAAGGAAATCATAAAAATTAGAGCAGAGATTAACAAAATTGAAACTAAAGCAGAATAAAAAGAGTCAGTGATGCAGAGTTTGTTCTTTGAAAGAATAAACAAAATAAGCAAACCCTTATTCAATCTTACCAAAGAAGGAAAGAAAAGACCCATATCAATCCAATTAGAGATGAAAAAAGGACAGTTGGGGATTTAGTTCAGTGGTGCCGAGCCTGCCTGGCAAACATGAAGTCCTAGGTTAAATTTTCAATTCCCGGTACTAACAAAAAGGAAAAATCACAACAGATTCTCCCAAAATTCAGTCAATCATTGGTAACTACTTTGAGAGTCTGTACTTAAATAAAATGGAAAACTAAGAAAAAATGGAGAGATTCCTAGATATGTATGAGTTACCAAAGCTGAACCAAAAAGATATAACTATCTCCCAAAATTCAATACAATCAATGAAATTGAAGAATTCATTAAAAAACTGCCAACTAAGAAAAGTAAAATCCTGGCAAGTTCACTGCTGATGTTCACAAGAACTTTAGAAAAGATCTAATGCTAATACTCCTCAAACTCTTGAATGAAATCAAAAGCAAATCAGTACTCCCAAAGATATTCCTGGAAGCAAATATTACCCTCATTCTAAAACCAGAAAATTATTCAACCAAAAAAGCAAACTACAGGCTAATCTCCTTCATGAACATAGATGTAAAAATCCTGAATGAGATACTTGTAACCAGAATAAAGCAAATCATCAAAAAGGCAATAAATCTTGACTAAGCAAAATTCATTCCAGGGATGAAGGGTAGCTCAACATACACAAATCAATAAATATAATATACCTTGTAAATAGAAAGACAAAAATCAACGGTCATCTCAATAGACTATCTCAATAGAAAAAGCATTTGGCAAAATTCAACATTCATTCATGATAAAAAAAGAAAGCTGAAGAAAATAGGTATAGGTCTTCTATCCCAGTCTGAAAAGTGACATCTATGACAACCAATAGCCAACATCATATTAAGTGGAAAAAACTGAAAGTTTTCCCTCTAAAATCAAGAACAAGACAGGGATGTCCACTGTCATCACTCCTGTTCAATACAGTTCTCAAAACACTAGCCAAAGCAATTAGAGAAGAGAAAGAAATACAAGGAATATGAACAGGAAAGGAAGAAATTAAACTATTATTTGTTGCTGACACGATCCTCTATATAGAAGATGCCAAAATTCCACTAAAAGACTTCTGAAATTAATTACCAAATTTTGTAGCATAGCAGGATAATAAGTCAACAATCAAAAATCAACAGAATTCCTATACAAAAATAAAGTTACTGAAAAAGAAATTAAAGAAACAATAGCCTTCACAATAGCATCAAGAAAAATTAAATAGGAATTTACCCAACCAAGGAAGTGAAATAAATGATAAAACTAATGAAAACTATGGGACTTTCAAGAAAGGAGGTCAAAGAAAGCATCAGAATGTGGAAAGATATTCCCTATTTCTGGATAGATAGAAGCAATATAGTCAAAATGGTCATACTTCCAAAACTGTTATACTGATTTGATGTAATCCCAATCAAAAAACCAATGATATTTGTCTCAGAACTACAGAAAGTAATCTTAAAATTCATGTAAAACCAGAAGACACCTAGAATACCAAGAGCAATTTTGCACAACAAGGGCAAGCCAAGGGCACCAAAGTCCCAGACTTTAAGTCATACTACAAAGCTACAGTGATGAAAACAGCATAATATTGGCGATAAGTAAATGAATAAACCAGACTTGTGGATTAATGGAACAGAAAAGAGGATGCAGAAAGAACCCTAGGTACACTCACCTAGTTTGTCATTAAGAAAGGGTTCAAGTACTTTCACTGGAAGAAAGATAGCCTCTTAAAGAAACAGTACTGGAAAAACCAGTTATCCACATATGAAGATTGAACCTAGACTCATATCTCTCATGAGGCATTAAACTAAAATCAAAATTGATCAAGGATCTAAATATTAAAGCAGAGCAGCCTGCTAAAAGACAAAAATATGTAAAATTCCTGAAGACATATGTGATGGCAAAGACTTTCTGAATAGAAGCAGTTGTGTAAGAAATAATACCAAGAACGACCAAATAGGGTCATATCCAATTAAAAAGTTTTTGCACAGCAAAGGAAACCACCAATAGAATGAGGAGACAATCTGCTGCTAGCTACTTTACAGACAAAGGATTTATATCTAGAATATATAAAGAACAAAAAATATTAGACCCCCAAATTTAAAGACCTAATTTAAAAAATGAGCATCTTAAATGAAGGCACTTCTGAGATGAACAAGTAAAAACAGCCAATAAGTACGTGGAAAATATTCAACATCATTATTTCAGAAATGCAAATTAAAACAACACTGAGATTCCATCTCACTTTAGAAAGAATGCTTATCTTCAAGAAATCAAGCAATAAAGCATGTTGGAGAGTCTGCTGGGGAAAAAAGAACCCTTCTTTATTGTTGGTGGGACTGTAAACTGGCACAAACACTATGGAATCAATATGGAGATTCCTCAGAAAAATAAACATAGAAATTCAATTTGACCCAGTTATTCCTCTTTTAGGCATCTTTCTGAAAGAATTAAAGACACAAAAACCTAAAATCACAATGATACATGAATACCCGCGTTCACAGTAGTACGATTCATAATAGATTAATCCTTGAAGCAGTCTATGTGTCATAAACAGATGAATGGATGGAGAAAATGTTGTATTTGTACACAAATGGAGTACTACTTTGCCATAAAAAGGATAAACTCTAGACATTTGTAGGAAAATGAAGGCACCTTGAGTTGATAATGTTAAATGAAGTAAATGATGTAATAAAGTACAATTGAAAGATAGAAAATAGAAAAAAAATTGAGGGAGGAAAAAAGTTATTTTAATAAAAAATGGACAATATATTTTAAAATGAATCTGGATTTAGTATAATGTCTAATGTGTTTTATGTGGGCAATTTGGCCTGCTTGGTTCTTAATCTAATCTGTCTTAATGAGGACTTATAAAATAAACAAATGAATCTCACGCTGTCAAAATTTTTAAAAACAGGCTGAAGGGGGAGGAGAAAACAATTCAGATGTGTTTTATACATGTACCAATTCCCCACAAAGAATGTTATCATTATGTACTTCAAACCTATGTTAATAAAAAAATAAAAATAGATTCTAGAAAACAGGGTAAATATATAAAAAACCATTGAAGTTTATACTTTAAATGGGTGAATTGTCATTTGTGAATTACCTCCCAAGAAAACTGTTTTTATAAAAGAACCTGCACAGAGGATTTCTATAGTGGTGAAAGTACTCTTCATACCACAATGAGGGGTGCAAGTCTTTAAACATTTGTGCAGAACCATAGAATGGCCAACAGCAGGAGTGAACCTGCACATCAACTAAGGAACTTTTCATGGTTGTGGTGTAGAAATTACAATACAAATTCCATTCCCTTGGGAATATCAGTGTGGGGAGTATGTGTGAGGGGCAGAGGTGTATGGAAAACATCTGTACCTTCTTAATTTTTCTGTGAACTCAAATCCACTTTAAAAATAGTTTTAATTAAAAAAAAAAGCTTAAATTTCAGGAAAGGAATATTGACAGAGGCAAAAACAAATACTGCTAAAGAGCAGGTAATAGCAACAGCAGTAGGTTGACTGCTTAGATGCCAGGCAGTGTGATAAGTGTTTCACCTGCATTATCAAATTTAATCTTCACCACAAACCCATAAATAGTATGTGCACTTTCCCCACCTTACAGACAATATAATTAAAGTTCAAAGGAAATACTGAGAATATGCCCAAGGCCAACAACAGAGACAGAGGCAAAATGCAGACCTAGGTTTTGTTCAGTCTATTTCTTAATACCTGTACTGTGCAGCCTCCCATGAGAGGTATTTTTCTTTTAATTCTAACTTCCCGGGTTCAGCACAAATGACAGTATCTTTAGCTTCATCTCTTTTTCTCAAGTAATGCCTCAATGCCCTTAAACTGATGACATTTTTGTCTCCAAAGTAAAGAGTTGTCAGAATAAATGCACAAACAAGAAAGAACTGTAATAAATACATCAAAGAATGAGCATTCTGCTTACCTCCTCCATACTTGGGAGTCCCAGAAACATGGTGATTTCCTAATGTTTAGAATACTAAGTGATAAAGTAGCTAAGAGCTCAAACAAAAGAAAACGCACCTTTTAGTCATCTTCTATTTGAAGAGACTGTAAGGAAAAAAACAAAAATCCAGTCCAATCTCTTTTAGAGACTATGTTCCTATTCTTCCTGTTTGCCTTCGTCCTAGTGTAGTTTAGTCAGATTTTGTGATCTTGATCAAACCTTCCAGTTTTTCTTATCTAATAACTGCAGACAGCTAAATAACTGCTTGACTTGTAGTGCATATTCAAGAAATTTTGTCTTTATTTCCCACTCTTTTTTCAGTTCTTCCTTTTGTCCCCATTTGCCACCCATCCAGAGACGACTGATTTCAAACCTAGAATGTGATAGCAATAAAAGGAGACAAAATACAAACCCGGCTTGCTAAACTTCTCTGTGGCTTGGTAACCATGGCAAAGCATCACAGGCCATTTAAACAGAGACTCCTGAGACTATCATAACTTGCGAGCGCACACACGCTGGCAGGCACAATAATATTATTACAATACAAAAAAAGCAGAAAAAATAAAATAGTTTCCCAGTGCTGGGAATGTTGCTTAGTGGTAGAATGCCAGCTTATCCTGCATGAGACCTTGAGTTAATACCCAGCACTCCCCCACCAAATGTTCTTTATAACAAAACATACTAATGTCTATATGTGGGTTTTGCATTGTGTCAGGCATTGTACTAAAGTTTAAAAATACAGCAACATCCCCCGTTCATGAGCTTAATTTGTTCCATGATTGTAGGGAAGATGGCTGCATCTGTGTTCATCAGCCGATAAAGAAGGGTGGCAGAATTTTGCCAAATGCTTCTGTTTGCAAATGGAACTGTTCATGAACAGAAGCTTTCATGAGCTGAGGCATTACTCTATATCTTACCATGTAATTCTCACGTAACTCTTTGTGGTAGTTTCTCCTATCTGACAGGTGAAAAATTGAGGGTAAAAGCAGAGAAGTAACTTTGCAGGGTAAACCAGTCCGGGAGGGAGTCCGCAATGTCCTCAAGGTCTATGTGACGCTGGAGTCAGGCCATTCCATCTCTAAGTTATATTGTCTCCCTTCTCCTTTCTGTTTTTATCAAGTTTCCTTTCGTGGAGATGTTCTAAAAAGTATGGAGGAAGATGATTCTAACATGTGAAAGTGTTTATAATTAACTATCCAATACCAACACAAAAATGTGAAATTAAATATTAGAAGACAGAATCAAGTAATATATTAAGAAATTATGTAGTGACCAAGTAAGATGTATTTCTGGAATGCAACTAAGATTCAATACAAGAAAATCTATTAATATAAATACTGTATTAATAGATGCAAGACAAATAATCATATGATTAGCCCCAGATGCAAAAAAAAAAAAAAAAAAAAAAAAGGTTTTAGGAAAAATTCAATGTCTTCTCCTGTTTTAAAAAAATAGAAATTTATGTATTATTCATAAACATAATACCTCGTTTTTAAAATGTGACATTATGAGGAAATACTAAAGTTATTTCCACTAAGATTAGGGTGAAAGGGAGTACGTTCACTATCTCTGCTACTATTGAACATTGTTATAGAGATATTAGACAAAATGACTAAAAAAGAGAAAACAACAGGCATATAAAATAGACAAGAAATAAAACTATATTCAGATGACATGGCAGTTTAACTAGAGAACCTGAGAAAATTAATAACAAATATTTTTTTAAAACCCCCCAAGACTAGCACAAATAACATTTTTTTCTGGAAAAGGGTTGTGAACATGGTATTCATGACCTCTGAGTATTGTGTAACCCTTTAAACAAGGACATTCTCCAGACAACTACAACACAGGGATCAAAATCTGGAAAGGAACCAGAAAATTAGGGCTGACGCTAACATTAAATTCACAATCTCCGTTCAAGTTTAGCGAATTATTCCAATATCTCCTTATGGAATCCAATCTAGGTGCAATGCTACATTTAGTTGCTATGTCTCTTTAGTCTTATTTTATTTTGTAAGAGGACAACTTGGGTGGTCTCTCACAGGCTTACTTAGCCTCACTTTCTGAACCTCGGGTGGGGGTGGGGGATAGAAACGGCAAAGGGATAGACCACAGACAAAACCCATCCTACCAGATATATAAAATGGATAATTACTTGAGTGTGTAGAAAACCATGGAAGTTATGTCCTGCTTTTATCTTATTTTTTACCATAAAAACTTTGAAGCAAACTGTAAAGATAGGAGTATACTAAACCGCTCACTCTTTGCTGAAGTCCTCCTAGATAGAATGTTTACAAGAAAATGTGATTTTGTTTCCAAAAAATAGTTTTAATAAAATCTCTGTTGGGTTAGATTTAGCAGTATATCTATCACTTACGTCAATATATTTTCAGTTCTAACCAGTTTCCAAGTAAATCTCAGTTAAGTAGTCTATATTTAGATGAATTTTAGACAGATACCCAGAAAGCATAATTATCTTCATTTTGTCAATACAGGTTTTATGCCTATTGAAAAATTCAAACCTAACCTGCTCTCAAAGTTTTGTTGGGAATCTCAGAAATCTGTCAGATTATTCAATGGGGCAATGGCTTAAATTTCCTTATGTACAAAGTCCACTACTCTTTTCTGTAATTGTATTTTTCTAGTAATCAAATTGTTAGTTTTATCCACATTGATAGCCTGAAGATGTTTGCAAAGAGTAACTGTTATATAGATAGCTGTCATGTTATGCTTCTTTGACATGTCTTTGTCCTCATTACATTTTCTAAATTACCTACCTAGGTACATATTTGGAAATTCTTTCTTTCATTTTCCCTTTTCCCCTTTCCTTTTTCTCTTTTTCTTTTTCCCCATTCCCTTTCCCTCCCCCTTTCCCAAATAGCTTTCTACAATCAGTGTAAATTATTACACTGAGAGTTACTACTTTTTAATGAAAAATTCTAGATGTCTTTTAGTGCCCAGGGTTCATTTTTTAGCCCTTACTCAGTGGAAGTGCTTATAAATTTTGATGTTCTGTGATCCAGTCTTCTTCTTGGTGACAGAATGCCCCTCCTTTTCCTTTGTGAAAGCCATTTTTATTGGAACAGATTGGAAAGCACACAGAGAAGGGTTATGGGAATACTTGAATTCCTTTTCTGAGGGTTTCCTAGTGGTAAGACAATACCAGAGAGCTTTTTAGAAATAGAGATTCCTCAACTCTACTGTAGACTTTCTGAATCTGAATCTGCTTGGTAGACCCAGTAATCTGTGTTTTTAAGAAGTTTCCTAAGAGTTTAGCACTGATTTTAACATTCAGAAATTGCATTTCACAGAATATCAGTTTAGCAGAATGATCCTTAAAACACCTGAAGAATTTGCTAAATGATCCACTTTCTATTCCTCTTCTTAGTAAGCCATGGTACATATTAATGTATGCATTTCTATGTATAGACTAAGGAAATGCCTCTTTGAGTTTCTTTAATCCAGCATTTCTGAAATCCATTTGGGCACAACATATACTTTTATTGTTATTATTATTATTATTATTATTTTTTTTTGTGGGTACTGGGACTGAAACTCAGGACCTCAAGCTTATCAGGCAGGTACTGTGATGCTGAGCTATATCCCTAGCCCACCACATACATTTTTAACACATACTACTATAGCATCTCAAATGGCATGAAACATGTAAAAGATTAATGTAGAATATGCTACTTTCCATCTCACTCTCTTTTACTAATAAAACAGAAACTATTTGATATTAGGCAGCTCAAAAATGAATATAATTGTAGTCATGCATAAAGACTAGTATACAGGTTTTATTAAGGTCTTCATTCCTAGTGTTATTCTCTGGCTTCTCCTATGTTCATTTGTAAATTTCAGATGTTAAAAGACCCGATAAGAGTTACAATAATTAATAGTCATCGATAGCTTACTCTCTGCCATGCTCTTTCTCAAGTATTTTTAGAGAATATACCATTTAATACACAGTCCTATGACATAAGTTTTACTATTATAACAATATCATAAAAGGGTACTGAGGTGTGGAGACTTTAAGCAACTAAACCTAAAAAAACACACAGGTAGTGAATGGTGAAACACATTTTAGAAACTCTGAATCCAGGATTTCAGATATAGAGTTTATAGTATTAGTCATTTCATTATTCCACACAGATACCTCTCTTACTTTTCTCATTGCCAGGAAAAAATACTCAATACCTACAACTTATGGGAGGAGAGGTATTATTTGGCTCCAAGGCTGGACCTCAAGGCAGAGATGCATAGTGGAGGAAAATCGGTTCACATTATGGCAGCCTGGAAGCAGAAAAAGTCAAGGGAGGAGCTGAGAAGGGAGATATGAACTTATTCCTGTGACCCATTCCTTCTGACCAGGCCCTACTTTCTAAAAGCGAATTAGCTAAATACCCTTGTAATCCAGTCACCCTCCAAAGGTTCTGCCTAAGGTTGCATGAAGCTTTAGGGGAACATCTAGATTTAAATCATAAAGTAACATAAATTCCTTGTCAAGCTCATCTGCAGCCAAACTTCCTTCATTCCATGGATACCGAAGCTTGGTTTTCAGTCCTTAACTTTTGTTCTTTCTTCTCAGCTAAAATCCACATCACTAATTGCTTGTTAGACATCTCAATGAGGAACCATCATTGGAAACTCAAATATTTTTCCAGTGGAATCTCATTCTACCTCCCAAGCTTACCCTTTCTTTTGTGTTTCTCTTTTTTAATTATTTGCTTTTTTTTTTTTTTTTTTTTTTTTTTTTTTTTGCGGCACCGGGGATAGAACTCACAGCTTCACGCCTGCCAGACAGGCGCTTACGCCACTGAGCCAACTCCCGGCCCATATTTGCATATTTCTTAATATAACAAATAAGAACACCTATCATGTGTTTGGCACAGTGTCCTGTTTGGGTTATAAAAAATGAACAGGACTTTTGTTATTCTGACTTCTGTTTCTCTCCTGACTTCAGTGACACATGTCTCATTATGTTCTCTTTCTCTTTTCTCCATTACGTCTGCCACAATTCATCTTCAACAGCAGTTCTATTTTCTAATTGTTAAACCATACTCACTTGAGTTTGACTGTGCCAGGTTATTTTTCTGATCAATGATAAGTCCCATGGCAGACTGCACTGTCAACATGACTCAGTTGTAATGGTTTGTGTCTAGATGTCCCCCCAAAACTTCATGTCATAGGGCTTTTTCAGAGGTGGCTGAATCTAGAGCATGTGATGCTAGGATTAAAGATGTGTGATTACTAAATCTGTCCACTGATTGGTTTAGCACTGCCCTAACCCTGGTAGTCTGGTTAAGACAAAAGGAGCAGAAAGACACTGTTAAACTCCCTTGTTGCTTTTGCTGTCTTCTCCCACCATGAACTGTTGCCCTTCTGCCATGTACTACCCTGGCTTGGAGCCAGCAGATTAAGGACTTCAAGCTCTACAAACTGTCAGCAAAATGTACCTTTTCTCCCTTAACTTTGGTAGTCAGATATTTTGTCTCAGCAACAAGAAAACTAACTAAGACACCAATGTCCAACTGCTCCTCTTACAATGTGACAATGTTAGCCCTCCATCACGAGTAGGGTCTACATTTCTTCCCCTGAATCTAGGAAGGCCTATAAATGCAGCAGAAGTGCTTTCTCAGGCTAACGCTAAGTTCTTGAAGGCAAAACAGCTCTGGCCCCTTTGGGGATGCTTCCCCTTAGAATCCAAGCTAAGGAAGGAGAAATGCTACCTGAAATCATTATGTGATGGTGTTCTTGGTGATGGGTCCTGATGAGAATGTAATGAGAGGTATCTGTAACCTTGACGCGTGAATAAGGAAAGCTTCAGATGACGCCTAGTCCTGGCCTTTGAATGACTCTTGTTGTGGCCCAGTGGAACAGAGACAAGATGCTGTCTGAACCTTACTGAAATTGCAAATTTGTGAGTGACACAACTGTTGCCATTGTTTTAATTCTAAGTTTGGGAGTGTCTAACACAGCAATCGATGACTGGAATAGATGCCTACTATTTTTTTTTTTTAACTAGCTATTATTGTGGGCAAGGTCACATGGCACAAAGCACTGCCACCTGGAAAGAGCTAATGCTGACAAGGGAGACAGCATTCTTACGTGTCAGCTATATACCATTCTTCAAAAAATTTTAATCCTCTACGGCACTTAGCAGAGTGTTTTTCATGTAGTATGTGTAAACAAGAATTTCTTGGATAGAACCGGAATAGTGTGATAGTAAGAACAGGCACTTCACTTTCAGATAGAGTACGCTTCAAAGAATAGCTCTAGATGTCACAGCTAAGTGACAAAAAGCAAGTTGCCTCTCCAGTTCTTCAGGTTTCCCTTTTCCAAAACATGATGTGAGGATTAATGTATTTATGGTATGTGACAGTGGCAAAGACTGTACAGCTCATGGTAGATATTTCTCTCCCTCTCTCTCAAAATTTTATATGTTTTTTTTTTTTTTTTTTTTTTGCGGCACCAGGGATTGAACTCACAGCCTCATGCCTGCCAGACAGGCACGTAAACCACTGAGCCAAACTCCCAGCCCTTCTCTCTCAATTTTTAATAGGAGAAATGAGAAAAAAGTGAGAAAGACTACTGTTGAGTGTGAAGGGTCTTGATTGCACACTTAAAGCTCATTATTTTAGGTACTAGGAATTCAGAAGTTTATAGAGATATGATATGCATAAGTAAAGTTTTGAGGTTAATATTACAGTAATGGGTCTGTCTTATGAAAAAAAGATAGCAAAAATATTTAAAGACATATATTCAGAGATATTTACTGTAGCTTAGATTGAGATTACACACTTTTGAAAACTGAGATAACCAACAATAAAGCAATGGTTAATAGGTTCTTACCTATGGTCATGTACAGCTTAATATGCTCACACTATGGAATACTGTGAGAATGAGGTCAATCTATATAAACTGGCCTGAATGATAAGTTTTAAGTGAAAAATGCAAGCTGTAAATTAATATATGTAATGACATTTGCCTTTTGTTAGAAGTAGAGAAAACACCCAAGAATCATACAGAAACAACACTAAAAATTACTGTGTTCCTCTGGAGAGGGAATAGGGCAGAGGACTCTCAGAATGGCCTTAAAATATGTATTTTGACTAATTTATATAATTTTAACCTCTGCTATTTTAAAAATTAATATTTAAGAACATACTAAATTTACAAGTTTCATAACATCAACAGCATTATTAGAAGAAATAGTGAAGTCTGAAAAGAGTGTTGAATTCCAGGAGAAAGCAATGATTAGATGCAGATTAATGTGTATTTGTTATAAAGTGGGATTGAGCCTAAGCCCTGGCGTGTGGTTAGCACTGTGGTAATTTCTGGCGGCAACAAAGGGCGGACCTGACAGTCTTTCTAGGTAATGGTTCTTGTAGGGTTTAATCAAGAGATGTGCCTGATATGAAATGAACTTGCAGCCAAGACAGCAGGGTCAAAGGCATGATTTCTGAATCAGCATTTGGTAAGCAGCACCACAGATATTTTCTTCTGCTACCTAGTTCCAGGATTAGGGTGCAATCCTCTTTGAAGCAACTGTATGCACCTTAATGAATAGCTTACGTCAACTATCTGGTCTACCAAAAATCGACTGAGTCTCTAACCTAATATGAAGTTGTAGACAATACTATATGTTACTTACGAAGCTAATCTTTATAAATTTATCTATTTCTACTTTGAACTTATTTGTAGTTATGCTTACATCCTTATCTACATGTTTGTACTCATAATCTATGATAGGTTGTTATAGATAGATATCTCAACTTGCTTATTCTTATATGGAAAAATCAACATTTATTCAAATTTGGTCTTGAACAATACTATGTATTGGGACATATTAAATATAGCATAAGCATATTCCCAAACTGGAGCCCACATGGGGTATTAGCATGTATGGTATACGGTCAGTGTTTTGTTATATGACTACTGATTGCTCCTCCAGAGAGACTTAAATTGTTGCCTCTAAGCAAATGCTTGAAAAATAGCCCTTTCTGGCTTATTGACACCAGAAACATGCTTCTGAGAAAGTGCTTTTAACCTCCACGGCTTCAAAACACTTGGAGAACAACAGACAGGTATTTTACTAACTGACTGTTATATCCAAAGCCCAATAATGGATTTTTAATACATGAACATCTATTTTTAAAATTTGTTCACTATTTAACATGTATTGTACTAGGTAATAAAAATAATGTCTCTGAAATTTTAACAATGCATATGCGAAGCGATTTGCAAAAGTCTATAATGTTAATAATTCTACTATTTATAATTTCCTTTTATTAATCCTTTTTCCTGTAAGCTTTTAGTATACTGATGGATTTAAAAAATTGTGTCAGGTGAGGCATGGTGGCGCATACCTATAAACCCAACTTTTAGGAGGGTGAGGCTGGAGGTGCACCATGAATTCAAAGCTGCCTGGGCTACATAGTGAGTTCAAGTCCAACCTGGACTACATGTGGGGACACTGTCTCAAAAATCAAACAAAAAATTGTGTCATGATGGCTCTTTCTTTTTCTTTTTCTTCATACTTACAAAGTAGCGCATGAAAATATAGTTAGTTGCCTAATATTTCATGCTAACAATACATTTAAACTCTGTGCTAAGTTGTGTATTTTGGCAATTTTCTTTATTCATAACCTTTAAAAACAAAGGTCTTATACACACTCATGTAACTACATAAGTTTTTTCATTAAAAAAACGCCATTTTCACTCCACATAATACCTTTTAATAGACAAACATTGCATAGAACGTAAAGAATTTTAGATGGTTTTTCACTTTGTCAGTCTTTTCCAATCAGAAACACTAGCCTGAGTTTCCCTGCCTGTTAAGCCAAGCAGTTGCAAAGTGAAAGTGGCAGTTTCTTTTAGAAATTACTTCATGCTCCTATTAATTTACTAGAGGCCTGGAAATAGGAGGAAGAAAAGAAGCAATATCTGGTTTTAGCAGTCAGGAGCAATGCAGGAAATGTGGAGGTCTACCCCAAAGGCTAGCAGGTTTATGTACATCATTTAGCATACTTGAGGGTGGAGGGAAATAAAATTACAAAATTTCCATAACTGTTTAACTAAAAAGCTAAAGTTTGGAGCCAATGCTACATCTGAATCTTTTAGTGTTTAGAATTATATTCAGTCCCTGTTTTGTCAATTTGGTAATAAAATGATGTAAGATCATATGAAATGAAAAACCAAAAAAGTGAAATAATATGAGTGAGTGAAATTATATGAGCAGTTTCCAGAATCTAGTTAAACAAAAGAACAAATAGAACTCTCAGAAATATGTTAGGTGCTTGTTTTGACACAAAAAAATCTAGGGATCCAGAGAAGTAATTATGATGCCTTCATCAAGGAGGTCAAAGAGTCTATGTATGAGTTTAAGTTCTTTTTCAGTGTGGTGATAGATTTTAATCGTTCATAAAAATCCTTTTGCCCAGTTCCTCACTTTACCAGCTGCAGGCATTTCTGAGATAGAGCAACGTAGGGGAAATGGTGGAAGAGAAAGAACCCTCCCATGGGTTTCCATGACCTTTTATCCTTGGTATCTTGGCTCTAATTAGTGCTGATGACAAGAGAAGGGAAATGTCTTAAACTCTGAGTGAACAGTCCCTTAACTATTCAGGAAAACATTTGGAAGTTAGAAAAAGACCATGAATATTGTCTATGCTCTTTTTTGACCTTGCATCCAATCATCTTTCTTTCTTTCTTTCTTTCTTTCTTTCTTTCTTTCTTTCTTTCTTTCTTTCTTTCTTTCCTTTCCTTCTTTCTTTCTTTCTTTTTTTTTCCCTAGGAGAAAAAAGATCTGGTAGGTATTGCCTGTATGGGAAACACTGGAGAACCCCTAACATGACTTCATCTTCATACTCTTCCATGCTTGGTATGTGGGAGGGACTTGGTATATATTTGTTAAATTTAGTTGGCCAGAGTAAAAGGAGAAGAAGTACAACAATTATTTAGAATTTAAAATAATTTTTAAATCTTTATAAGAAGTTTACCAAGGTACTTTCATAGATCAACTGAACAGGAATTAGCTAGGGGAAATCGAAAGATAGTACGCTGACAGACATGCAATTTGGGGATATCTTTGTGATCCAATTTTCCCGTCTCTTGAGGGAAATTTTAGCCACATCTAAGTCAGTCAGAGGGAAAGGATGTTGAGCAGTGACAGGGCCATGTCCCTTGGTTCTGTGTTTACAATTCTGTGGAAATCAGTTGTTGTAACCCGTTTGGCCTCTGTCCCCCACTTGACTCACCCCGTTCTCGAGGAGAAGGAGTGAGTCTGTCATTGGTGCTTTGGAAAGTGCACTGACTCGTCCTAGCTGCAGCCTGCTGACCTCAGAAGCTGCAATTGTTTGGCTCCTTGGAGCTGTTTCACTGCGCTGTGCTGGTGGAAGAGTCTGCCCAGTTCCGGGGAGCAGCTTTAGGAAATCCTGTCTTGTCCTTGTTCGTCAGCTTCGCAGTTATGGAGATGACATTTTTATCTCCTTCCAGATTTCTGTGTTTATTTCTTCATTGTTTCCACACTTGTTTTGGCAAAGAACACTAGCTTTTGGGCACTTCAGGCCCTATAAAGGACACCGGACTCCCCCAACTACAAAGCTACACATTTTGCATCTTCTTATCTTAGGAGTATTAATTCTTTTACTGAAATATTTATTGAGCCTCTAGAATGTGCTGCGTATTGTGATAAACTCTGGGACTCTTACTTATGAGGAGCTTACGGGAGAGCATGTTTATAAATCAGTTAGACCTAGTTTCCCGTTAGAAGACAGAGACTGAGTCAAGTTGCTCAGTTTTTGGTCTTTTCTTCACTGAGACATAACCAGGTACTTAGGCCAGAAAGTAGCCTGGTGTGATGACGCTGAGGCTGCAAAGGAAGGCAAAGGCTTTGGTCTTAAAGATCCCCTAAAGCCACTCTGCTCGGTGTTGACTTCACCTCACCTGGTAGGTGACTGATAGGTTTGAGTATTGGAGAAATAATATGGTCCGATGCATGTTCTCAACAAGTCACTTTGATTGTTTAGAGGATCAATTTGAGGAAGACAAACCTAAAGAGACCAGTTCGTAGATTGTTCTAAGTGAAAGATTGTAGAAATACGATTTAGCAGCATACGTGCTTATTTTTAATTCTCCTTTCTCTTTTTTTCTCTTGGTAATCTAGATATTCACCAGCTCTCATGGTGATAATGATGGTGGTGGTGATGATGATCAGGAGGAGGAGGAAAAGAAGTAATGATGACTGATGTACATTGAGTTTTCGTGTATTTGCTTACTTCACATTCACAAAAAAATTCATGCAGTAAATATATTAATCTTTTCCATCATATGTATGAAAAAAACTAAGGTGTGCAGGGTTAAAATAATTTGTCCAAGGGTGTACAGCCAGAAGCAGCAGACCTAGGACTTAGAGTTGCTCTTTTCTGATTTCAGAACTCATTCGGGTAACTGCGTGCTTTACACAATGTGTCCCAGTGCCTTAAAAAACACTTTCTTGAACAATGTCTCATAGAAGCTTTAGCAGGACTCTTCAGTCAACATTAAATTTACTCCAGAGCTGTTTATTCTCATTTAATAGACTATATGTCAATGCAAATAGTGTTTAATGCATTTTGAAATTCAAAAATAAATTATTTATTGTTTGTACACAGTTGTCAATTTTGTCTCCTTTGACTAATTTTGATAGTTATTTTCACATTATCACCAAATAGATGAACTCATGCACAAAGAATTTGAATGCTAAGTTTAAATAAATAAATACCTTGCAAAATACAATTAAAATATAATGGAAGTGATTTCTTGCTTGTCTTTTTTTTTTTTTTTTTGAGACAGGGTCTACATGTAGTTAAGACTGGTCTTGCACTCACTATGTAGCTCAAGTTGGCCTCAAACTCACAATTTTCCTGTCTCAGCCTCCTGAGTACTGGGATTACAGATGTACCACTACACCAAGCTAGATTTATTGCATATCTTTTCTATGGATTATTTATTCAACATATCCTGAGTAAGCACTTAATATGTATTATGCTTTTGTGTTAGTCAGAACTTACATTCATAGCTGTAACAAAATACCTGAGATAATCAATGTATAAGGAGAAAAGGTTTACTTGGTGCCCATAGTTTTGTAGGTTCCAATTCCTGGTCACTCAGTGCATTGCTTTAAGGATTTTGGTGAGGTAAAACATCGTGGTAGAAGTGTTATGATAGAGGAAGCCACTCACCTCGCAGTGACCTGGAGCAAAAGAACCAGGTACCAAGTATCCAGTTTGAGGACATGCACCCAATGACTTGACTTAACTTCCCCTAATATCTACCTCCTAGCAAGTACAAGGTCCTGAGTTCGATTTCCAGTACAAAAAACATCTACCTACTAAATGTTTCACCACCTCTTAGTTGTGCTACAGACTGGCAACCAAGTTTTTAACACATAAGGCTTTGGGAAAAACTCCAAATCTAAACCATAGCAACACTATTCTTTTTAAAAGCATAGAAGATAATAAACAATACCATTATACTGAAGATCTTTAAAATTTGCTTTCAAAATGAGTAACTCCAATGAAAGAAGGTAAAGAAAGGACACTGTTCAGGCCCAGACATCAGCCTGTAAGTCATTCAACTACCTTAAATTAATAATTTATATTCTTTGGAAGTGTTCAAATTAGTTTTTCTCTCCCATCCATGTTCATTTAGCATAGATAAGATAGGTTATTTATTTAGAGTTGTGCGTTCTTCAATATTGGTGTTAGCATTGCGAATTCCAAATCTCCTAGAATAGAAACCCCAAAATGCCATAATGAAAAGGTTGTTTTTATAAATGGACTTGTACTTATTAGAGGTAAAGGATTTAATGATGAAAGGTGATGCCAAACCACTCAGCAAATCCTGTCTGGACTTCATACTGTAATTAAAAAGTATAGCTATGCAGCCCGGCCTCGTTCAACAGAGGTAGGCTGCACTCGGTAATAGAGAGGTGGAGACTTCGGTTAGAGGCTTCTATTCAGCTGCTGAAGTCACTCTCTGCTCCTGTCTCACCCAGTAACCACATAACCACACCTCCCTTGGCAGGCATGGGGGCTGGCAAAATTCTCGCATTCCTTCCCTGGCATGGAGCAAACTTACTCTGGGTTTCAAGGAGTTCCCCTTTCCCCATCTGCTATTGTCATACTTCCTTCTATCCAGAGTTCTTTGTATTTGAGGGGAAAATGTAGAGTCCGATTTCTGATTTGGGTATAAAGATACCTCAGTGCATAGGCAATGAAAGGAAAAAAAAGGTACAAGTGTTTAAGTTTACCTGTATACATCAGAAAATCATGTGCTTTTGCAGAGTATGTGGGTGCACTTATGCCCAGTGTGCCAGGGTTATCCCTCGGAATAACTGGATAGTTCCAGGAAATATCATATGGAAGAAATTCCACTTGATTAGTATATTTGTGAGACTTTATTTTGAAAAACTAACAATACCATCAAATATTCAGTATTATAGAGCATTAATATAAATAATAAATATACTAAGGACAAATCATAAAAATGAAGAAAATTAAAGATAGCTCACATTTTTTTCTCCCAAAATTCTTTTTTCATATTTTAAAGAGAAAAATAAAAACACTTCAAAACAAGATAATAAGCGGGTAGTAATGGTTAATATATTGTGTATTGTTGTCTCTAATTAATTACTCGGAGTACAAGATAATGGCATTTAATTGTCCAGTCAATATTAGCACTTTTTTTCAATGAACTGCGAAAATTAGTAGTATAACTATCATATATATATGTGTGTGTGTGTGTATATATATATATATATATATGTATATATATATATTACTTTGCTTTGCTTTGCTTTCTTTTCTCCATTCCCCCATTCCAGTTTCTCTTTCCTTTTGAAGTTTCTTCCCATTTTACAATATCTATTGCACATTTTGGATCTTATTTACTATTTCAGATTCTCACACTAGGGAGACAATATGATATTTGCACATGTGCATCTGGTTTATTTCACTTAAGAATGTGGTTTCGAGTTGCATCCATTTACCTATAAAAATCTCCAGTTTATTCATTTTTGTGGCTAAGTAGTACTCCATTGAATAAAAAGACCACAGCTTTTTTATTCATTCCTCAGTTGATGGGCATTTGGGTTGTTTCCAAGATCTAGCCAATTGTGCTGTTATAAACATGGGTGCACATATATCGGTGGCATGACGCTTTTAATTCTTCTGGGAAGATACCCAGCAGGTCAATATCTGAGTCAAATAGGACCTCCAATTCTAGTTTTTTAAGGAATCTGCACACTGATTTGCACAGTTGTTGCTCCAGTCTACACTCCCACCAACAGTGGCGAAGGATTCTTTTTCTCCCCACAGCCCCTGCAGCATTTGTTCTTGGTTGATTTCTTGACAATAGCCATCTTTCTGGTGAGATGGAATCTCAGTGTTGTTTTAATTTGCTTCTCTTGAATGATCAGTGATGCTGAAGATTTTTTTCATATGTTTATTTGTTGTTTGTATTTCTTCATCTGAGAAGTGTGTATTCATCTCAGATGCCCATTTTTGGATTAAGTCTTTAAACATGGGAGGTCTGATTTTTTTGAGTTCTTTTATGTCCTTGATAGTCATCCTTTGTCTGAGGAACAACTAGCCAACATTTTTTCCCACTCTGTTGTTGGTTTCTCTTGCTGTGAAAAAGCTTTTTAATAAGATGAGATCCCAGTTGTTGATTCTTTGTAATCATTCCTATGCGATCAGGATTTTATTCATAAAGTTTCTGCCTACACCAACGTCTTCAACAGTTTTACCTGTTATACCTTCCAGCAGATTTAATGTTTCTGTTTTAATATTTAGATTTTTGATTCACTTTGAATTTAGTTTGATGCATGGTGAAAGATATGGATCCAATTTTAACCTTCAGCATGTGCAGAACCAGTTTTTTCAGAACCATTTACTAAAGAGACTATCTTTCTTCCCTTTGTGGAGACATCTAGACACAAATCATAAGAACTGCCTTTGTTATTCTAGTACTCTTCTGTTTCCAAATGAATTTTAGGAATGTTTTCTCTAGATCTGTGAGACATCCTAATAGTATTTTGATTGGGATTGCATTAAATCTATATAAACAGTTTTGGGAGTATGGCCATTTTCACTATGTTGGTTCTTCGTATCCATGAGCAAGGAACATCTTTCCATTTTCTGATATACTATTCAGTCTCCTTTTTCAAAGTACTATAATTTTAAATGTATAAATCTTTTATTTACTTGTTAGAGTAATTCCTAAATATTTCATTTTTTTGGATGCTACTGTGAAAGGTGTTTTTTCCCTAATATCTCTCTCAGTGAGTTTGTTATTTGTGTACAGGAATGCTATTGATTTTTGAGGGTCAACTCTGTATCCAACTACACTACTGAATTTGGTTATTAATTCTAAAAGTCTTTTGGTGGAATTTTTGGAGTCTTCTATGTAGACTATCATGTCATCTGCAAATAATGTAATTTAACTGCTTCCATTCCTATTCTTATTCCATTTCTCACTCTTGTCTAATTCTTTGGCTAGTGTTTCCGGAACTGTATTGAGTGGGAGTTGAGGCAGCAGACATTCTTGTCTTGTTCCTGATTTTAGGTTGAAAGCTTTCAGTTTTTGTCCACTTAGTATAATGTTGCCTGATGGTTTGTTATAGATGGCTTTTGTCAGATTGAGATAAAGACCATCTATTCTGATTTCCTGTAGGGTTTTTATCATGAATGGGTGCTGGACTTTGTCAAAAACTTTTTCTGCATCTATTGAGATGATCATATGGTTTTTGTCCTTGGTTCTGTTAATTTGGTGACATTTATTGAATTATGTATGTTGAACGATCCCTGCATACCTACGATGAATCCCACTTGGTCGTGGTATATAATCTTCTTGATGATTTGCTGCATTATGTTGCCAGTATCTTACTGAGAATTTTTGCATATATGTTCATTAGGGAGATTGGCCTGTAATTCTCTTTCTTAGTTGGGTCCTTCTCCAGTCTTAGTATCAGGGTAATTTTTTTTACAGGAATGAATTTGGGAGTATTGCTTCCCTTTCACTTTCATTAAAGAGTTTGTGAGGTAGTGGTGTTAGTTCTACTCTAAAGTTTTTGTAGAACTCAGCAGTGAATCTTTCAGGACTTGGGCTTTTCTTTCTTGGTAGGTTTTTAATTACATCTTTGATTTCAGTGATTGATATTGGTTTATTTAGGATTTTTATATCTTCTTGATTCAGCTTTGGTAATTCATATGTATCTAGGAGTCTGTTAATTTATTCTCCATTTTCCATCTTATTAGAATACAAGTTTTCAAAGTAGATATAGATGATCTTCTGGATTTCTGCTGAGTCCATTGTGATTTCATCCTTTTATTCCTTACTGTGTGGATTTGAGTCTTTTCTTTCCTCTTTTTTGGATAAGGTTTGATAAGAATTTCTCAATTTTATTTAATCTTTCAAAGAACGAACTCTTTGATTCATTGATTCTTTGTATTCTTTTTTGTCTCCAATGCATTAATTTCTGTTCTGATCTTTATCATATTTTCCCTCATATGAGCTTTTGGCTTCGCCTGCTCTTCTTTTTTTATAAGTTTGAGTTTCACCTTTACATTGTTTATTTGCACTTGCTCTGTTTTCCTGATATGGGTATTTACTGCTATAAATTTCCCTCTTAGGACTGCTTTCAGGGTGTCCCATAAGTTCTGATATGCTGTATTGTCATTATCACTGAATTGTAAAAACTGTCTAATTTCTTCGTTAATTTTGTCCATGACCAACTGGCTGTTCACAAGGGGGCTATTTAATTTCCATGTGTTTATGAAGTTCTGGTGGTTTCTTTTGCCATTGATTTCCAATTTAATTGTCTGATAATATCTATGGAATAATTTCAATTATTTTGTGTTTACATAAGCATGTTCTGTGAGCTAGTATGCAGTCTATTTTTGAGAATGTCCTGTGTGCAGCTTGGAAGAATGTGTATTCTGGCATTATGAGATGGAACACTCTGTAGACATCTACTAAGTCCATTTGTTCAGAAGTCTGGTTCAGTTCTAATATTTCAGTGCTGACTTTTTGTCTAGTCGATCTGTCTTTTTATGACAGTGGGCTATTGAGATCACCCAATATAATTATATTAGTGCTTATTTGATTTTTTACACCTGTTAACATTTGTTTTATATAGTTGGGGGCACTTGTATTTGTTGCATATTTATTTATGCTTGCTATCTCTTCTGGTATTGTTACCTTTACAAGGATGTAGTGACCTTTATCTTTCTTAATCAATGTTGGCTTGAATTTACTTTGCCTGAAAATAGAATAGCTACCCCTGCTTTTTTCTGGGTTCCTGTCACATGAAGTATTGGTTTTCATCCTTTGACTTTAAGTCTATGAATTTTTTAAAAAAATTAAATATTTCTTGTATGCAACATACGGTTGGATTCTCTTGGTCCATTCTGCCAGTCTGTGTCTTTTGATTGATGAATTGAGATGATTAACATTAATAGTTACAACTGATATGTATTGATTTATCCTTGTCAAGTTATTTTCCTGTTAGCTCTCTCCCTCTCTCTCTCTCTCTTCCTCTCTTTCTCGCTCTATCTTCCCTCCCTCTGTTTAACTGTTTTCTTTATCTTGTGGATTTCTTCTGTTGGAGGTTCATGGAGTTGTATTCCTTGTTATCTCTTTCTAGAATATCCTTCAAAACATTTCAGATGGCTAGTTTTGTTGTCGTAAATTTCCTCAGATGTTCTTTGTCATGGAAGTATCTTATTTCCCCATCAGTTTTGAAAGAAAGCTTTGTAGGGTACATCAATCTGGGATGAAGTTGGTGTTCCTTTAGAACTTGAAATACTTTGCTCTAAATTCTCCTTAACTTGAGGGTTTGTGCTGAGAAGTCAGCTGTGATTCTAGTGTGCTGTCTTTTATAGGTGATTTGTTTCTTATCCCTAACAGCTTTTAAGATTGTGTTGAATTTATGGGATCTTGACTATGATATGCCTGACTATAGAATTTTTTTGATCATGGCTATTTGGAGTTCTATATACCTCACTTATCTGTATGTCAATTTTTTTTCTCTACCAGGGAGGTTTTCTGCCATGATGTCTGTGAACAGTTTTTTTTTTTTTAATATCATTTGTGTTATCTCCTGCCTTTTCATTGACTCCAATTGATCTTAAATGTTTCTTCTTTGTCTCATCTAGCAGCTGCTGGATTGATTTCTCATGGACCCTTGCTATTTTTAAGAAATCTTTCTTTTCATGATCACTAACTTTGAGTCTGTCTTCTATATCTGAGATCTTGTCCTCACATTGGCTTAATCTGTTGTGAATACTTCCAATGGAATTTTTATTTTCCTGGATATATGCCTGAATTTGCCTTATGGATTCCATTTTTTTCCTATGCTGAGCATTCACAGCTTCCAGAATTTTCTTAAGCGCATCCATTTTTTTGTCTGTATCTGTTCAAGAGTCACTAAGCATGATCTTCATGCTAGATATCATCTCTGCAGTTATTTGAGAAATTATTCCTGATTTTATTTTTTCCAGAGTCTCATTCAATTACTTCATTGTTACCACTTCAGAGAGGCCAGGTAGGAGGTTTTCAGATTGTCCCACCTCATTATCCCCTGGGTTTTCCTTTGGTGAACTGGATGTCTGGGGTTGTATTTTAAATGTCTTCTCATTTTATTTTCTGTTTTTAGTTTAATTAGTGAGGTGATCCTTGTAAATTGCCTATGGTAGCTTGCTTTATTGCTAGAAGCCTTAGGTAATGAGTACTGCTCTGAGGTATCTTCCAGGTATAGCTGGTTTTTGGGTTTGGAGTCTGTTGGAAGACACTACCTCTTCAATTTGTTGGAGATGAGAAGTTGCTGCTGTTTGGCTGAGTCCCTGGTTCTTTGGCAATGTGCCACAGTATTATCTGTAACCCTTAGTTAATCTCAGTCATGGAATACCAGGAAGAACAGCTGTTTAGAATGATTATGTCACTTTTGGCTATAGTGGTACTAGTAGCATCAAATACAGCTTAGAAAATGACAAACTGAACTATTAATTTGCCACTTTTAACCATATGCACTACATTTGTGATTATATAACAATATCCAAAACAAACCAGAGAATTATATGAAGAATACAATTCCTTTATATGCCATTTTTGCCCTTGGGGTTAAAATTTAAAATGGGTTAAGGGGAAAATAGAGAAGTGGAAGAAGAGGAAGAGATTAGAAGGTTGGAGGACAATGGGGGATCACTCTAACTTTGAGAAACTGGTGCAGAAGACTGGAGGGAAAGAGAGAAGGAAGAGATAAAAAGAAGAAAAGAACAGAACCCCAACCACGAAGATGTTAGAAACCACATTCACACTCACATAAGAACAAGATTAAACAATGAAGAGCAATAAAACAAAAACCAAAAGCAAAAAAATAAAAAAACAAATAAAACCACCACCACCACAACAAAAAACAAACAAGAGAGAGAGAGAAAAGAAAAGAAAGGAGTCCCGTTCTAGGTTTGTGTCTGCTATCATTGGTAGACAACATGTGGAGGCAGGGTCCAGATCCATGTTGATTTATCCCAGTAAGACAGTTGGAGCATTTTTAAAATTTTATTTTAAAAAACAAAACAGAAAAAAAGATAGAAATGGTACAGAATTTTAAAAAAAAGTAGGAAATCAACACTAGTTAATATATTGCATATTGTTGTCTTAGAAGTAGTTGGTCAGGTCACAAGATCTAGGCATAAAAAATGATCAAGCAGCCAATGACAGCACAAACTGGTCTTTTCGATGAACTAACAGAGATTAGTAGTATAGTTATCTGTGTTGTATACATATATACATACATTTATATATGTATAACTACATACATATAATCTTTTCCTTTCTTCCTTTTCTCCTTTCCCCTATCCCAGTTGTTCTTTTATTTTTAGCACCATGGATTCACTGGCCTTCAGGTTCATGGACCCAGAGATGATCCATCTATGTGCTCTGCTGAAGTTAGGCTTCATTCTTAAAAATTAGTTCTCATGTTTGCATGATAGCTGCCAACTGTGGTCATCACTACAAACATGATTTTATGTCCATGTGCACCATAAGGGAGACCTTACTCCTGAAGGGTCTCAAAAAAGAAAGGAAACATTTCCCCTGGAAGACCCTAGTTGATCTGAGCAAAATGACCACTTCAGAATCAATCATGGGGAAAAGTTATGAGACAATCCTTTAACAATCAGTCCTTTGAAGGATGGGGACTGAGTTAGAGTGGGATGGATACCATGTCAAAATCACAGTTACATAGAAAGACAACAGAAGAAAAGTACAATGTATATTGAAGGCCACAAGTAATGTCCACTCCAGAGTTCCTGGGAGGAACACAGTGACAGAGCAAGCACACAACCCATCACATGAACATATAGTGAGATTTGAAAGTCGAGGCTATAAAATGAACTAGATAAAATCTATTTGTAAGAAGTACTGACAATGATTCCCTGGCACTAGCATGGCTGACAATAAGAGTGTCAGGTTGTTTCTGGTCCAGAATTAGAGGAAAATGGGCAGGGAGTCAGGGGGTAGGAGGACTAGTGTTCAAGGCAAAGAATGTCTTCATTTTTTAGGAGAAAAAAGAAGATGGTTACAAGTGTCCGCAAATAGGGAAGCAATAGATCCATGAGTTCAACTGTCTGCTCTGCTATCAGGTGTTTCAGTGTCAGGACTTTTCATTCCTGTGGAAAGCTACAAGTGGTGAGCCCTGCAGTGTGCATGAAAAGTGAAATTGTAGTGACAGCTAGATTCAGCTCCCACCATCTAAAATGGAATATTTGAGTCTGTAGTAAAGCATATGTCTCAAATTCAGATTTTTTAAACAACTAACTAATTTTTACATTTTTTCACTTTATTTTCTGGTTTTGACATGCCAACATGTAGGCATGGTGGTTTTGACACAAATGTTTGCATCAGTGATGTCTGAGTTAGGTCAGAAAAGAAAGTCAGATTTTGGTCCTTAATGCCCTGCTGCATTGCCAGAAGAAGGAGACAAATTATAGAAAATAGGCAGAGAAGTCTTAGAGCAAATATCCAATGGCTATCTAGGGATAATTATATTTGCTTTTTCTGTAGGCTCAAACGGTCAGCTGTGTGTCCTGTCCTTCAGGGGCTGGAAAATGGTGGAAATAGGCATAATGGAGGACAATAATAGGCAATGGAGAGCTCCAGGGACCTATATTGTTTTCTGTTTTGGAAGGAAGGGCCCTCACAGGGATCAGGAGATCCTAACTGTGCCCCATTATACTACATTTGTATACCAGGGCTTCCAGAGCAAAGGTCCACAAACTGGGTAGATGAAACAAAACAAACCAAAACAAGAACATAAATTCGTTGTCACAGTTCTGAAGGCTAGAAATACAAAATCTAGATGTTGGCAGGGTAACACGCCCACTGAAACCTGCAGGGTAGAGTCCTTCGTTGACTCCCTCTTAGCTTCTCGTGGCTCCTCGGTGTTCTGTGGCTTACAGCTGCAGCACTTCTGCGTCTGCCTCCGTCATCACATGCTTCTCTTTTCTTCGGGTCTGTGTCTCTTGTCTCCTTTCCCCTTGTTATAAGGACACCAGTCATATTGGATTAAGGGTCCCCTCATCTTAGCTAATTATGTCTGCAATGACCCTATTTTCAAATAAGTTCCCCTCAGTCTGAGGTGCTGGCAATTAGGACTCCAAAGTATCTTTTGGAGAAGTGCAGGTCAACCCATAGCAGATGGTCACATGAAAGTAGAAACAGTGGGGAATAGACTGAGACACCACAGAATTGAGCATTATTCCCAAATGGCACACACACTTTCAGAAATTTCTACTTGTCACCAGAGAAGTAAGGAAAGTGGGCAGAAATTCACCAAGTTAGGGCAAAGTGGCTCCGGAGCTGGTGCTGCAGAATGAAACACCTGGCCTGGGAACGACGTGGGAGAGCAAAGTCAGACCCCAGGGGAGATTCACAGCTCCGCAGACTGAGAAAGGGTTGAGTCATTGGAGGAAATTCCTGGAACCACATGAGCTGAAAAATCCCCAGACTGTAAATGATGAATTTCACCAGCTGCAACCTTCTTTTAGCCATGGTGCTAAGAAAGTCATCGTGTTCAGGAGCAGCCCAGATCAGGGACTCCACAGAAGAGAACAGCAAGGATCTGGACAACACAGCACAGATCCCACAAATGTACCTTCGCTCAGAGGCCTCAAGGTGCATTTCCTCTATAGCCCAACATCATCCTGAAGATTGACTGGGAGAGGGAACAGGGCCCTGGAAGTCTGAGCATTTTTGTGAGTAATCCAAGATGAGACCAAGTTACATAAAGAGACAGATAAGATTTCAGGATTGAACAGAATCTCCATCCAACTCCCCCCAGCTACAGTGCCAGAGGCAAGGAGGCTGGTGAGGAACATTGGGCAAGTCTCAGAGAAATCAAGAAGATACATCTTCTTTGTACTGTTCAATGATTTGTGAACCCAGCAAACAATGCAAGATTATGCAATGATCAGATCATTCTAAGGATTCAAAAGATGTTAATTGCATTTGTCTCAAGTTCATATGTACTGTGAATTTATCTGTCACTATGTGAAGGTATAAACTGATAGAACTTTGTTAGGTTTATAAAAGCCTGGCAGAATATTTGGTCAGTGTGGAAATCCAAGGGCTAATGTGAGGAACATTCTACAGCACAGTGAATGACTACTTTTGATATCAGTGATGAGAGACACCATTATTTCAAACCTTTATCACCTATAGACATGTGATTCTACAGTTCAGTGAAAATCATCATTTCTGCAGGCATTGAGATACGGTGCAACTTCATTAGGATATTTTGAGTTACTTGGAATGGGATATTTTCCAGAAGTCTTTAAAAATGACAGGGCCGGGGTACAGCTCAGTGGCACAGTGTCCACTTGGCAAGCACAAGATCCTGAGTTTGAGTCCTGCTACCCACCAACAAACAAACAAACAAACAAACAAATAAATAAAAATGATGGCCCACAGTACATGTGATGTACAAATTTTACCTTTACCTTTTTGTTTTGTTTTGGTTTTTTTGCTTGTTTGTTTTTTGTCTTTTTGAGACAGGGTCTCACTATACAGTTCAAGTGGGCCTTGAACTCACTTTGTAGCCCAGCCTGACCTCGAATTTGCAGTGACTCTTCTCCTTCAGCTTCCCAAGTGCTGGGACTACAGGCATGTGCTACCACGCCCGGCTACCTCCATGTTTGACCAGAAATAGATTAGCTGTTGTGGAGCTTGTAATGGCTACTTTTCTGTGTTAGTTTAGGTCACCCAAGGTCCCTACCTGGATATGTGGTCAAGCCAAACAGGTTTTTAGTTTTTCTTCAGGCAGGACCTAGAACAAATACCCTGTGGATATCTAGAGACAGCTGTTTATACTTGTTTATTGCCAGGGTTAAACTGAGAGTTCTTTGAGAACAAGAGCACTTTTTATTTATAGTGCTATGCCTGGTATGTAGTTTGTAATTAATAAATAAAGGGAAGACTAAAAGAAGGAAATAAAGGTTCTCATGACTTTTGGTACTGGTCCCAGGAAGGGAGTTTCAATCAAGGAGGAAAAATCAGAGTGAGAGGAGTGCTCGAATCATCGGCTTAGTCCCTCTGAAGTCAAACTTCCTCTTCTGCAACTTGCTAATATTCTTTAGAGCTTATAGGAAAGTTTCCATACTTTGACTTTAATTCTTTCATATTGGATTTTCACAGTAATTGGATAAATTCCCAATATTTAAAATGGACAGAGCAAATTCCAGAAACTTGAGGTGATCTGGAGGTTTCTCAAGATGATTTTGCATTCCAGGCTTTGAGGCTACTTTATGTGTCCATCATAAGTTCCTGAGATCCTTGGTATCCCTGGATCAAGAAGAATTTGAGAGGCATCCATTCTGTGGCTGCCTTCCCCTTACATGTGGACAGTGGCTACGTGAGTCCTGGTAGGTCAGGTTGATTTTCAGCACTTATTTTAGCTAATGTACACTTCTTGAGTATTAATTTTACCTTTAGTTTGGGATTTTATCTTTTATTTAGAACCAGAAGTAATACATATGTAATGTACCTGATATTTCACTTATGCTATTATCATTATATTTAATATTCCCACTTCACATTCTACAAATTGCTTTCTCTCATCTTCTTTGGTTGGTTTATAGCAAGCAGAGGATTAATTCCTATGAATACAGTACTTATAAAATAAGGCAAATTTTATTTGGATTCTTAGAATTCTTAATGAACTCTAAGTGAATCCAAATTTTCTATATATATGCATATGCGTACTTATGTATATATGCATGTATATGTAATAGGTGTATATATGTAAATATAAAGTATTTCCACATTTATAATATACATAGCTGTATACTTATGGACATTTTTTCTGATGTAAAATGCAAAAGAAGTACAAATGTGAAAAACTAATATCCAACTTTACTTCCTCAAGATCTGACCTAAAAAAGTAGACTGCAAAGATAATTAGTATAATTATAAGGAACCTGTCTTGGTTTTATTTATGGAGCTTGACTTACTACCCCAATTTGCCAAATGTAGGATTTCCTGACAACTGAAATTCAAACTCTTCCTGTGGAAATGTGGTCATGCCTAGTAAAGCTGCTGCCCAAGGAGGTTATATATCTTCTTCGTACAGAACATTTTTGTCTGCCAGCAGTCTGGGATTGAAATAAAACCTGGAGTTTCTGACCATTAGACAACCTGCTGGGCCTGTCTGTAGTTACTAATATTTTCCTATTTGGAGTAGTAAGATGAACATGTTCAAATACAATGTAAAAATCTCTAGTAGCACTTGATAAACTAGGTCTGGTTTTAAGTTGCATTATCTGATGTTAATGCCCAAGAACAGACATGGCACAGCCTATGATGGCTAACTCCGTGTGCCGACTTGGTTAAGTTACTGTGCTCAGATGCTAAATCATCAAACACTACTCTGGATATTGTTGTGAAGGTACTTTTTAGATGGGGTTAACATTTGAATAAGTTGACTGAATAAAGAAGACTCCTCCATAACATGAGTGATCCTAGTCAAAAGATTGGAGGCCTTAACAGAAAGAATGACCTATTTACAATAGAGAAAATTCTGCAAGCATTTGAGTTCAAATTGCACCACCATTTCTTCCTTGGGTCTCCAGCCTGCTAGCCTGCCCAGCAGATCTTCAGTTTGCTGACCTCCAACATTGTGTGAACCACTTTCTTAAAGTAAATCTCATTTTCTCTTTCTCTCTGTTCTTTTATTCTATTGGCTCTGTTTTTCTGAAAAACCCCAAGTAGTACAGTGCTACTACATAGTTTCCATCACATGACCCTGGAACAATGGAAGAACCAATCTCTTGACCTCATTGGTCCAGGATCTTGGATCTTAGAAAAACCATGAATCTCAACTGGTCAGTGGAGGCATGTGAAATCCATCAAGCTGGTGAGACCTGTATTTCTTTGGGTCCTGCCTCAACGCAGACCTCGCTAAGCCCAGACTCACACCAGAAGCTCAGAATTATTCTTCTATAAAACCTAACAGTGAGTTTTCCTGAAGTCTTTAGGGGAGGAGAATTTCACAGGCCCTTGCAACTAAACTCTATTCTGAAATTGCACTTTCCAAGCTAGCATATCTTGGCTGCTGAGGTCTAAAGACATAATCGACTTGATGCTGGAATTTGTTCTAATGATATGCTGCTATTTTAACTGTAAAGTGTGTTAATATCCTGACAACTCTTGGTGTTGATAAACTATCGTACCACCCTCATATAGTCATCCTTTTTTATCTGTGGTAGATTGTTTCCAGACACTCTTTGGTATGGTCAGAAAAGATAAGAAAAGGAATTTAAGACTTAAATAAAGGTTTAGACTAGTTGGCCACTAAATCCCTTGCCAACTTTGAGGTTCAACATGTGATAGCAAGAGGAATAAGAATGTGGACAGCATTCAAAATCTGCAGATGCTCAAGTCCCTCATATAAAATGGGATAGTATCTGCATATAACCAATGTGCAGCCAATTTTATTCTTTAAACCATGCCTATATTACTTAAAACAATGCTATGCAATTACCATACACATAGTTATTGTACTATATTGTTTTGGGTATAATGGCAAGAAAAATATATTTTCAGTACAGATATAATTTTTTTCAATATAGTTAATCCATTTGGTTGAATCCATGGATGTGTAACTCATAGATACAAAGGGCCAACTGTACTTGAGAAAAAGAACCTTGTCATTGGTCCCACACTTCTGAAAGTCTCATTCTGATGGTGCCCTCTGGCCGTACTTTTCTGCATTCATCTTTCTTTTTCCCTCCCCTTGTTTACCACATACTGGGACCTCTAGATGTGAAAATTCCATGTCCTACTTTCCTGTTAAAAACCTGTGAAGGTCTGGTCTCTCAAAGGTACTATGGAGGATTAAGTAATGGTCAGCTTGCAACACCCAGCTGAACTGAATCAGTGTGGAAGATCCACCTGATGACGGTTGCCAACAGCATTAAAAGAGACCCGAAGGGGAAGATGATATGTTGTTGATTTGCCTGCAGAAGCTTGTTGTGCTGGTTTTCCTGATAAGAGCTCAGTTGTTCTCATCATCAGAGGAGCTCAGGTCCTCACTGTTGCTGAGGATGGTTGTGGTTCTTTTCAGGAGAGCTCTGGTCCTTACTTTAAGCATCAATTCCTGGCTCCAGTGTAGATCCCTCAGCCTGCTGACACAGAACCTTTATCCTGCTGGTGCAAACTTTCTAGTTGCTACCACTGACGTTTGGGCCTTCCCAGTGCAGATCCTTGATATAGACTTTCATGAGATATTGCCATGGGCTCTAGGCCTCCAGCTGGACTCATGGAGGACTCATGTGGGATCCAGGACCTCGGCTGGATGTTTTGAATCTCTAGTGCGTAGACAGATTTCCCGTACTCTTCTGCATTTGACTTTTTGGGCGAATATTATAAAATAATTCTATAAATTATGTGTCCTGTATTAAATTGTTTCCCTTGTAAATCCTAAATGCAACAGGAACATATATCTGAGAGGTGGGTCTGTAGAAATGTGGGCTGAGCTTATGGGTGTGGACTAGTGTGAGATACCAAATGCATGAGATGCAATGCAATAAAAAATGAACCTGAAAAGAGTAGGGTCTCAGATTGAACTAGACTACTTTTCGCTGAATCACACTATGTTCTGTATAATTCCAAGGGGCTTCAGAATTCTAAATTTGAACCTTGTGTTCCAGGTGATTATAAAGGTATTTTTCATCAACATTGAAATATAGAACATATTTCTTTGATCATCTTAAACATAATTTTAACTTGTAAATATCTAGATAGATAGTATATGAGCATCCATTTGTACTCTGGACCATGTGTCAATTATTACAACACTGAATGAATTTGTGACTTGAATAAAGGCTTAGACTAGCTGACCACTAAGTCCTCTGCTAGTTCTGTGATTTTACATGTGTTAGCAAGAGGCAGAAGAATATTGTCAGACCCTCTGTAGAGAATTGAAGAAAAACAAAAATGATCAACTTCAATGACCTCAGTCCAAGTTTCCTTTGGTTAGACTTCCCATTTGGACACCACTTCTTTTCAAAGCTTCATGACCACCACTAAAACCTGCAAGATATTTTATGTATGACAGATTTGGTGCTAAATGTGGTCATGCCAGCCTTGCTTGGTTTCCAACTCAATGATTTAATGGTAAACACTGATGTATCTTGAGAATCAGAATCTCAGTTTCCACTGATATTTGTTTACCTTTGAGCAAATGGATAAAAGGAAACTTGAATGAGCTATGTTATGAGATTAGAATATCTTCTGAAGCAGAAACACTCGGGTTGAGAAAAATAGTGAGTTTGTTTCCCGAGAATAAGTATAGTATACTCTTAGAGAATGTACTAATGCTATTTCTAGGATACGTATTTTGTTTTTGGGGTATGTTAGTAAGCTTATCAAAATTTTAAATTCTCTGAAAAAAGAAAAAAGAAAAGGAAATCTAGAGGTTGAAATGAAGCTCTCCTCTCTAGCATACCCCAGGTGGAAAGCGATCAGTGTAGCAGGATATTTCTGGTTTTGTCATGCATTAATGATGTAGATAGATTATCTATACCAGCTTTTTTTTTTTTTGAGACAAGCAAGGTCTTGCTGTGTAATTCAAACTGGGATCCAACTTGTTGCAGTCCTTTGCCTCAGCCTCCCAAGTGCTGAGGTTACAGGTGTGTGCCACCACAGCTTTCTTTTTTTTTTTTTTTTTCTGCGGCACCGGGGATTGAACTCACAACCTCGCGCCTGCTAGGGCAGGCGCTTAAGGCACTGAGCCAAACTCCCAGCCCTGGTTTTTCGAGGCAGGGTCGCACTATGTAGCTCAGGCCGGCCTTGCGCTCGCGTTGTAGCCCAAGCCGGCCTCGAACCCACAACGCTCCGCCTACCTCAGCCTCCCGAGTGCTGGGATTAAAGGCGTGCGCCACCACGCCCGGCTCACCACAGCTTTCTTATCCTGTTTTTTTGTGGATTCTCCTGCCAACTAGGTAACTGATTAGAATTCTCCATCATTAAAATTAGGGAGATTTATCTTTGTGTAGTAGGATGGTGTTATGAACTGAGTTTTGTTTCCCTTTCACATTTATATGTTGAAGTCCTAACCTCCAACTGGAGGTGGGAGTTTTGAGAAATGTGTAAGTTTAACTGATGTCATGAGAGTGAGACTTTCAGGATGGCATTAGTGCCTTTATAATAAAAGAGATATGAGAAAACTTATTCTTTTTGTGTCTTTCTCTCTACCCACATAAGAACCACATGAAAATGCAGCCTACTTGCCAGGAAGAGAGCCATCACCAGATCCTGACAATACTGGGGAATTCTGACTTCCAGAACTGTGAGTAAATAAATAGCTTAAACCATCCAGCATATGATATTTTGTTACAACAGTCCAAACTAAGACAGATGGATATGAACGTCAGAAGGGAAGAGCATCAAAGACTGTGAAATACAAAGCAGTCTTGAGGAGAGAAGGCATCTGAACACTGAGCAAGTTTCAAGGTCTCTAGTGTTGCCTGGGCCACGGTGTGGAACTGATGGCAGAATCTCCCAGGACTGAGCCAGTCTACGCTGGCATCGGGCTTATGCAAAATGACATCAAAGTGCTACAACTTGGGATCCTTTTTGTTGGTTTCACTCTAGTGCTGATGAGGACCTAGCTAGCAGGGGTGTTACTACAAAGATCATAGACTTTGCAAGATCCACCCTTAGCAGAAACAATGTATGATATCAAGAAAATATGGCAATTGTGATTCAATCAGATATTTGCCTTAAAGAACAGTCCTTAGAATTCTTGGATAACAGGGCTAAGTAGGAGACTGGAGAGTTGATCTAAATGAGAGGAACTGGAATTACTACTATAATACATGCTAGGGGACAAAATTCAGTAAGTAGCAAAAACCAACCAACCAACCAACCAAAAATAACTGGCCATATTTTTTGAATGTATTTGTACTGAGTTTGGGAAGTAGGTTGTGCCATGTATTTAATATAGCCTCTATGAGATTCCTACTTTCTTGGCTTTAAACAAGGGCTACCATATCTCAATTTCTGTCTGTCTTTCCTTCCTTCCTTCTTTCTTTCTTTCTTTCTTTTTTTCTTTCTTTCTTTCTTTCTTTTTTTTTTTTTGTACCAGGGATCAAACTAATAACCTTGTGACTGCCAGGCAGGCGCTTAGGTCACTGAGCCAAATCCTGGCCATATCTCCAATTCAAGAGCATCGTGACTGTCTCTGATATTGTACAAAATAGCAACACACACAGGAGGGGGGGAGAGAGAGAGAGAGAGAGAGAGAGAGAGAGAGAGAGAGGAGGAAGGAGAGAGAAGAAGGAAGGGGAAAGAAAGTGAAAAAGAGAAAGAGAAGAGAAAAAGAATTATTTTTAAAAAGAAAGTCTGGCTTCCTAAACCTATTCCTGTGAGTCAGCTTATATTTGTTTACCAGGAACCTCAACCTCATATCAAAGGCTCTTGAAATAAGAAATCAATCACAGTGGATTGTATTATGTATAAAGACAAGAGAAACATTACTAAATAAAAAAATAAGGCATCATAGCTATTCAGTGAAGAATTAAAGGCCAAGCGGTCTTTTAATTTTATCATATCTTTTACTTATTAGACTTAAATAATGTAAGGGCTGGGAGTTTGGCTCAGTGGCTTAAGCACCTGTCTGGCAGGTGCAAGGTTGTGAGTTCAATCCCCGGTGCCGAAAAAAAAATAAATAAATAAAATAAAATAAACTTAAATAATGTAGTGTATTAACAACTATTTTCTTCCCCAAGAGACACGTTACTAACAAAGTGAACAAAATTCACTCTTCTTTCTACTTATTCTGAACTGATGCTTGTAACTCAGTCAGTTAAGCAGTGTTATTATTAGTGTGTCCTTAAAATCTGAGAATCCATGTCCTCAGCAGTCCAAATATTAGGAATGTATTTTCATATACTAGGCTCTCTCCACTTGGTGAACGATGGCCTTAAATACAACTAACTATGAGATAAGAGTTTAGAGAGGTATATAGTAATGTCAGAAAATATGGGGAAAATATTTTGATTAAAGAATCCAAATTTTTCCTCAGTTTTAAGAGAAATTGACACTTTTATGATTCTTTTCAATTACTAATAAAAGGTAATGTCTGTTGTGGCTTACACATTGTGTCAACTTGAGAAGTTTAGAAGCTTAATTAAGTAACTCAGCAGCTCTACATCCTGGGGTGAGAGCACAAGCAGTTACCTGTTCATTGTGTCAATTTGAGAAGGTCAGAAGTTTAAGGGAGAGACTCAGCAGGGAGCCAGGGTTCTTACTTTGTAAATATTCTCATCCTGTGCAAAAGAAGGCAAGGAGATTTGTGAGTGCTACACCCACCCTGGGGAGGGGTGTCCTGTGTACAATGTAAGGGAGGAGAGGAGGCTTGCTCTTGTCCCTGTTTTGACTCTGGCTGCTTTTGCTTACTGCTGCCTTGAAGTGTTACCCCTGTGCCATGCCGCCCTGCCTTGGAGCCAGCTGATTATGGACTGAAACCTTCAAAAACTGTGAGCTAAATAAACCTTTTTTCCCCTAATTTTGGGTGTCAGGTGTTTTGTCTCAGCAATGAGGGAAAAGTAACCAAGACAATGTCTTGGTTACTTTTTTCTTGTTGCTGGGACAAGAATACCTTACTCCTAAAATTAATGAAGGAAAGGTTTATTTAGCTCACAGTTTTTGGAGGTTTTAGTCCATAATCAGTTGGCTCCAAGGCAGGGTGGCAAGGCACAGGGGCAACCATTTATGGTGGCCACAAGTGACAAGAGCCAAAAGGCTCTTTGCCTCCTTCCCTCCCTTATACGGTATACTGGCACCCACCCCTGGGTTGTGTGAAGCACTCACACTGCCAATTCCAGCACTAGACAATGAATAAATCACAAATGCTAGACTCAACTGCCTTTGAAAGACCTGCCCCCCATGACTGCATGAGGCTTTGGGAGGACATTCAATCACAAACCATAACATTCCACCCCCTGGTCCCCCCAAAACTCATGCACATCCTTTATGTAAAAGATATTTAGTACATCTGTAAGAGTTGCCAAAGATCTAACAGTTTCAGCATTGCTAAAAAGTCCAAGTCCCAAGTCTGCTCTGAGATGTAAGGCAAACTCTTAGCTGTGATCCCCTGTACAAATGAAAAGAAAGTTAAACACTTCCAACATTCAATGGCACAAGATAAACATTACCATTCCAAAGGGTACAAACAGGGGGATACAAAGGAATGGTACCAAAGGAAGTCCAAAATCCAGCAGGGCAAACATTAAGTTCTGGAGTTCCTTATTCATATCTGAAGCAATCTGATTGTGAGTTTCAAAAAACTTGAGTGACTCCACCCCCATGGCCCTTCCAATGGTTATAGCTCCCATGGCTTCTCTCTTGGGCTGGCTTTGCTCCCTCCTTGAAGGATTCCTTAGACAATCCATGCTCCTGGCTTTACCAAACTTCTGGGTTCTGCATTGCACCTTTGGCTTCACACTCACAGCTTTGCATACTTTCCTTTCAGGGGTATACTTCCTGGCCTCCCAGGCCTTCTGAAATTGGGGTGGAAGCCTTTTAAACCTCAGAACCCATACATTCTGTGTGTGCCTAAAACCAGTGCCACATGGATGATGCTGATATCTGCTGCCAGCTGCAGCAGTAGCTAGGCTTTCCTCTCTCTTGACTGTAGGGGTCGAGTGCCTGATTGCTGAGCAATCTGAACCTGATTGTGAGGAAAAAATTCTCTATGCCACTGCCATTCTGGAACCTGGTGTGGCCATCACCATTTTAGAACCTTGTATGGCCTCCGTTACCATTCTGGAACATGGTCGGGCTGCCACCATTTTGGAACATGAAAGTCTGCTGCTTTCTCCTCAATGCAAAGTCTTTTACTTCTGCTGTTTTGAGGCTGCAAAGTGTGAGAACCCGCTGCTGCTTGTGATGCCTTAAGGCCATCTTTTATATTCTCATATTTCTTCTCAACAATAGAGATCTCAGCCCCATTTTTACAGTTCACAGTTTTACTGGAGCTTTTTTCCTGGCCAAACTCACATTTTAAATCATCCTGTTAGACCCTTTGCTCTTGATTTGCAACATAAATCCAGCTAAAAGCCCCCAACAATTCCCCTGCTTCAACATTAGACTGCCTTGAAATTTCTTCTGCTACATTAATCAGTCCACTGCCCTTAATCTATTTCTCAGGCAAGGTCTCTAAATATAAGCAAAATGCAAGCAAACTTTCTGCCAAGTCATCACACATATTGTCTGTAGTCCAACAACCAATGCAATCGTTCTTTCCAATAGGAACCTCCTGAGCCTAGTCTTTACAGTAGGATTTCTATCAGCCTTCTGGTCTTTTGTGCTCTGACCAGAATCTCCCATACAGAACAACCTAAGGCATTCCGGCTCTGCTCCTTCAGGCAACAACTCTGAACCTTTCCAAATTCTTCCCACAAGCTATTTCCAGAGGTTCTTGAGCTACATGATCAGGTACAGTCACAGCAATGACCCCACTTCACTGGTACCAAATTCTGTCTTATTTACTTTTTTTCTTGTTACTGTCTTATTTACTTTTTTCTTGTTACAAAAATACCTGACACCCAAAATTAGGGAAAGAAAAGTTTAATTAGCTCACAGTTTGTGGAGGTTTCAGTCCATAATCAGCTGGCTCCAAGGCAAGATGGCAAGGCACAAGAACAACCATTCATGGTGGCCATAAGTGACAAGAGCAAAAAGGGCAAGAAGGGAAAAAGCATGCCTCCTTCCCTCTACCTCTGGCGTCTACCTCTGGGCAGGTGAAGCACTCACACCACAAATCCCAACGCTAGACAATGAAACAGTCACAAATGCTAGACTCAACTGCCTTTGAAAGGCCCACTGCTATGACCACATGAGGCTTTGGGAGGACATCCAAACACAAACCATAACAGGCAAAAAGCAGCAACTGTGCTAATTCCTTCCCCTTCCCTATCTATGAGACAGCTGGTATTGAATCTTATTCACTGTCTTCTATCTATGAAATGTTTTTAAAAAACCAACCAAACAAAAATGCTCCTTGTATACATAAAATAATGTAAGACAGAAATGTACAGAATTTAATACCACAGCATACAACAAAAAATCTATTTCCTACTATTACTCTAAGAATTGCTCTAATTTTCCTCATAGTTTTCTATCCACGAAAGAGTTTTCCATAAACCAAACTGTAGTCATTAATTTGTACTGCTTATGATTTTCCATATCACAAGTTATATGGACTATTATTTTTTGGTAAATTAATTCACTTTACAATACGTAAAGGAATAGAAGGAAACTTTATATCACCATCGTAAAGTAAATGGAAGGAAACCACAAAAATGAATACACATAAAATCACATCATTCATTCAACTCTAGTTAAACATTGTTACTTGAGAAAATTATTGTCTAAAACTTATTTTTTCTACTTTAAAAAAGGTAGATTGGAAGATGTCAGAAGACATGGAGGCACTTCTCTGAGACTTTTTGATGTACTCAGAAAAATAGAAAATTGAAAAGGTCATCACTGTATGATTCATTGTTATTTAATGCAATGTGAATTTATCACTTAAAACCATTTCTTTCACTGTAGATAGCAATGATTCCTGTAGGAATCACTGACATTTGGCTGTATCTGCTGACGTAGAGTATTGGCTAATCCATAAACTTGTCATGAATTACAGTAGCTAGATTTAGCTTAGGATCAATTTCTGCAATAGGTTTTTGAAGTGCAAAACAAGTTTAATGTTAGCCTAGTGGGGCATTTTTTAGGCAATTGTGAAAGACACAGGAACTGAGAGTCAGAATCTTGAACAAACATGGCCTTGAATTTTGAAAGGTCTCCAAAAGATCTTCCTATTAGATAGAGAAATTAGGTTGAAGAGAAATGTCTCCAGGCACCTGTAAACCAATATAATCTGTAAGGCTTTTAGAATTCAGAAAATGTTCAGGTTGGAGAAGCAGCTTATATCCCATTGATACTTCAAGGAAAACACAGTTTATATTGATATTTGGGATAGGAGTCAGTGTTTCGTGAGAGGACTATTGCTGCAGGCTGAAATGTTTGTATTGCCTTAAAGTTTTCTGTTAATTGCTATAAATAATGGCAAACTTTGTATTTGGTAATGTATGTGTTTGACTCTCACATCTTCCTGAGAAGTAAGTGACACAATACTAGATAGATTTTCAGATAAAGAAATTGACAATCAGAGAATTTGTCCAAAGTTACATAGATGCCTCTCATGATGATTATTTTAGAAAATATTTTCCTAGTGATTGTTTCATATTTAAGTAGCTGTTTGAAAAATAGTTCTATTTTTAATAGGAGGAGTATGACTGTGCAAGGAAGGCAAGTGAAATTTCCTCCCATCTCAGTTATATGAGCCGCATACTTTTAAATCTGAGGACATAGCTCAAAAATTCCATCTGCAGCTCCAATGCTTATTCAAACAGAACATTTTAACAGGCACACATCCTGGTGATACCTTATGTCATAAAAAAACAGACTTTCAGGTGATGAAATATCCTATCTAACAACAGTGTCTCCACCCTTTAGGTCAGTCTCCCACTTCCTAAACTAATTGTGACTGACATTTACTAGGGCTCCCTCTGCACATCTAAACTGACACCTCCTTCTCCCAATATGATTTGATATTCTCCTTCTTCTCCTCATCTATATGCAGGAAGTCCAGCTCCATCAGCTTCTTGGATGACAATCACTGTAGTGGGCTGCCAGCTCTGCTCTCAGCCACTGATTTATTAACTGATTGACTAATGAGTGTGAGCCAACAAGATCAAATGGCGGGTATTTCAGTCACTTTTCTCACTGCTGAGACAAAATTCTTGACATCCAAAGTTAAAGGAGGAAAGGTTTACTTTAGCTCCCCGTTTTTAGAGGTTTCAGTCCATAGTCGACTTTTCCAGTGAGAAAAGCATGGCAGAGGGGTATGGCAGAGGAGAAATAGTCCTTGGTGCTGCAGGCAGGAAGCAGAAAATCTGGCTCATTTTTCTCTTCCAGGTTACAAGTCTATTTGGTGGGGGCACCTACATGGAGGTTGGGGCTTCCCTCTTTAGGAAATCCATTTGGTTACACCCAGAACTATGGTAATCCAACTAGTGGACTAATCTAGACATCACACACCCTTAATCCATATTCATACACCCTAGATCCAACCACCTTGGAAAAGTCCTATGACTGCATGAGGCTTTGAGGGGGATAGCTAGATACAACTCCTGACAGTAGGATGTTATGGTGAGCCCCACTCTGGCACCTAAGGAGCTTAGCATGTAATAAAAATGGTTTTGTGGGAGCTAGAAAAGCATAGGCTATCTGCATATTCTACAGGCACAGGTGGAAATGGCCAGGGAGTTTAAGACCTAAACAGTGAGCAGCAAAAGTTAGTTAGGTCCAGACAAGCAGAGATGGCTAAGGTAAAATGAGATGAATGTCTTTGTCATCTACCTTTACATACAGATGCTCTCACACAAATTCCAATTTACAAACATTTACTATCCTACTCCTGCTTCAGAGAAAGGTTCATGTATAAACAACACTTTTTAACATTTAACATTTAAATGTGATGAAAGACATGAATTGGAAATGGGTTTTTGGAACTTGTCAGCATACTGGTGGTTATTGAAATTATGACAGTGGATGGACTCACACTTTATACACCATCACATACACTTTAAGCACACAGCTATCGCAAGGGACACTCCTCTTAAAAACCTCCCATTGGCCTACTTTCTGTCATAATTTTGATCATCACCAACATGGTGGCAAAGAAATAAAAAGGTCTGAGCCAGGTCGGGGCTCAAAAATCTTAGGTTGTCAGAGATGGACATGGCTATGGATTTCCTGAGCCATTCACTGTCAGACCATAAACATCCACTCCTTTCACTCATTTCACAGTCACACAGATTATAGACTTTAGTACACTTCTGTTCAACTTCTTCCCTTCCCCCTCTGCCTTGCTTGTGACTCAAGATACACGGCTCACTCCAGATGTTGGTCTTTGGCTTTCAATATCAGCTTCCCCTTGCCTCAGCTTTCATCTCATCTTCTAGCTTTGAGAGCATTTAGTAAGCTCTTAAAGTTTCCCCTTTTTACATACCAATCATGAAGTTCTCTCTTCTTTCTTTTCATATACAAATCATGACATTCTCTCTTCCTACCTGAGTCTTGGCTTTCAGGAATGAACATATGTTGGATCAGAACTCTTAATTCTTCTATCTTGACTAGCTCTGTTTTCTTTTTAAGTATTTATTTTGGTAATACAACTAACAATATTTTAATTATTTCTTTATTATGCTTACATTTATTTTTAAGGAAAATAGCATTATTATAAATGACAATTAATATCACTTGCAATAAATAATGTAAAAATAAATACAATCAAGTTAAATCAATCCTCAGTTCTGAGCTACTGTAAAAAGTGGATGTGACCTAGAGACCTATCATCTGTGACAATAGGAGATTAATAACTGCCACAGAGGTTATAAAGATAATTACCATCTGTATCCAAATTTCTTCTTATCATAAGAAAATTTGCTTTCTACTGTAATTCTTTTTTTTTTTTTTTTTTACTGGGAATTGAACTCACAATCTTGAGCTTGCCGGGCAGGCACTGTGCCACTGAGCTATATCCCCGGTCCTGTGATTTAGTTTTGTGCAGTGTCCTTTCTTCTTGGAGACCTCCAGTCAGATTCTCCCTTGGTGGAAAGCACTAGTTCAGGCTGTTCTCTTAGCCGAGCTGTTCCTGGAGATGTTTGAAACAGACTTGTATTCACTCCTAATAGGCACACTGTGGGAATCTGATTTGGATCTTGCCTTAGGAAATACAGAACTTTTTAAATAAAATACATCAAATAAAAAAACAAGAAATATTTGACCAACTGTATCTTGGGTTCTCAGAGACAGAACTGTGTTAAGGCCTACTTTCACACGTAAAAGTGCCTCAGTCTTGTCAATAAAATTATACATTAACTCTAATTAAGTGACTTAAATATTACACAGTGAATCTTAGGCCTCAAAATATATTAATTACTTAGTGTAAGAGTTGGTGGCAAAAGAATGAAATCTAAGTCAACTATGCTTTATAAATCTTTCAATTGGTTTACAGCTATTGGCAATTTTTGGTGTTCTGCCTTCCTTTCCTTTTAGCTTTTCTTTATCTTTGTATAGAGTATGCCATCCTTCTTGTTTTGGAGTTTCAATCATAACATGTATATTCTGACACAAGGAAAAGTCTATCATAAAAACATAAGACTGGTATGCTTGCTTGATCATTAATCCATAAAAATTTCCCTTTTAAGCTAATTATTTTACATTTATTTAAGATTAAAGACCAAAAGAGAAGAAAACCCAAACCAAAAATACCTCTCTCTTTCCTGCTTTTTAAAAAGTTCGAAGCCTCCAAAATGTCAAAGTATTGTATGCATTTAGTCAATTAATCAAATCTTTTTGAGACAGGGTCTCACTATGTAGTCCAGGCTGGCCTTGAACTCACTATGTGGCCCAGGCTGGCTTTGAAATTGTGGCCATCCTTTACCTCAGCCTCCTGAGTGCTGGGATTACAGGTGCATGCCACTGCACCTGGCAATTAATTAATTTTTCATTGAAAACTTAAAATTGCACTTGGTTATCATGTATAACATGATGTTTTGAAGAATGAACACATGGTGAAATGGACAAACCAAGCTAATCAACTTATGCATTGCCTGATATATTTATCACTTTTTGTGGTGCAAACACTTAAAATCTATTCTCAGTTATTTTCAAGAATGTAATACATTACTGTTAACTATAGGTTCCATGCTGTATGATTATCCCTTGAGCTTTTTCCTCCTATCTGAAAAGTTGGATCGTTTGATCAATGTCTCCCTAAAGCCCTGTATACTCTTTAACCCTTGAATGGGAAGTGTCCATTCGGCAGGAGTCATTTCATTTAAGCAGTCTACGAACAACCAATATATGCTAAGGTAGTCTGCTAGGTTTAGGAAACAATTGGAGGCTTGGTCTCCCTTTTAGAGAAGTTTGTAATATAGTGAGGAATACATATGTAAGGAAGAATCACAAAGCAATGTGAAGTCAACTGGAGACATCCTGCAGGGTTTTGTAATGGCTTCCCCCAAACTCCTTTGTAGGACCATATTTGTTACCTCTGGTTTGTGGCTGTTCAACAGTTCTCTCTCTCCCTCTCTCTCTCTCTCTCTCTCTCTCTCTCTCTCTCTCTTCACTATAAGCTGTTGGTAGAAGAGTTAAAAATAAACAGAAAAAATATAAAGTATTAATCTGCCTGACTCTAAGTTATATCCATTAACTTTCTCTACAAAAAATCAAAAGCAAGTGTTGTTTGATGGCGAGAAAACCAATTCGTTGGTCCTTGATGGCAGATAAACTTGGGTTTCATGAAATAACTCAGAAATCATGGTTTTGCTGTCCTCCCCCAGTATCCTTCTCAGAGTACTGTCTTTATAAATTACCAACTTTCATGGTCACTGTAATGTTTCCTAAACACACAATCCTTGTTTGGCATCCCTGCCTGCAGGAAGCTGTTCTGAGCTCTGTTCACATCAACCAAAAACAAATAGGGATCACAGAGATGTTGAAAACAGCAGAGACCGTCCTAGGAGACGGTATAATGGTTTTGTTTCTGAAACTCTTTCTTGTCCAAAGCACAATAATTGCCTTGAAAATGGATCCAGACCTAAGAGATATCAGGAAAGCCCTGATTGTTTGTTTTTAATCTGGAATTCAGGTTCTGAGGCCTCATAGAAACAGGGTTGGAAAGCAGAGTTAGATGACAAGAAATGACAAGGTTCTGGAAGAATATTCCAAGTGATTTTCTTTTCTTGGAATGTTTTTGTAAATATACTCTGGAGGTACAAAATCACCAGCCTACACAGGATGAAGGCTACTTCAGAAAAATGAATACTGCTTAGTTATTATTATTTCCTCGATATCTCACTAACATTATCACACTTCATGGCCCAGTGTGCTTAGCAGGTGCGAGGACGTTTAGAACTTCTGCTATGATAGTTCAGAATGGTAATACAGAGGAACATTAGAACTGTAAAATTACAGTACCTAAAGAGCAAAAGGACTTTAGAGATGTGGCATTATGTGTACCTGTTGACTGCCTCTATGACATTCGACAGGACTCCAGCAAATAAAGAAAATTCCAGGTTCTTGCCTCCGAACAACTGAATCAGTTTGTTTTCTTAGAGAGCTATAGGTCAGAAAAACTATATTGTGGATAAACTGCCCAATGAATCCTCATATGCACTGAAGTTTGATGCTCACCGCCCTAATCCACCCTTTCATTGACTGATTAGCAAATGAGGTCACTGCTCCAGCAAGGTTAATTGGCAGTAAACCGTCAACGAGACCAGAGTTGTCCTGACCCGAATCCAGTGTATTTCCTTTGTGACGAGAGGAAGAGACTTAGACTTTCCTGCAGTAATGACGATGCCCTGTTTCATCCAGACTCCAGGTCTCAAAAAGTTTCCTAACGAGGTGAAATTTCCAGTTTTCCAGGAGCCTTGATGTTATCAGGAAAATATGAAAGAGAATACATTTTCAAGATGCCTCTAACTGGCAAGACTGGTTGGTTACATCCCCCTGGGAAATGCTCTGATGGCTTAGCGCGAGACACCTCTAGGTGACTTTCTTATTGCGTCCAGGGTCATGTTTGACTCCACTCTCTTCCACTTCTCTTCCTATAACCCTAAGGCACAGTAACTCTTATATATTCCTCTCTTTGATAGCAAAGGTGTTTCTAGGGGATACTGTGAGGTGTGCACTTAAACTATTTGCCCAGCATGGCAGCTCCTTGACATCTCCTCTGTATCTTCTCAAAGCTGATGTGGAGCAGAGGCAGCTATCCATCCCCACACAGGCTGAACACATTTGACAGCCTCCCATCTTAGTATTCTCATTTGTTTTATATTACATACTGGGCATCTTTTAAAAGTAATTTTAAATAAAGCAGCCTGTTGTCAAAAAACAGTCATTTGTAAAATATGTTCTAAATATGGATTGCTTTGATGAGTAAAACTGATTTCTACGTTTAAGGATATTTTGTGTGGGTTGAAGTCTCATGACTATGGGCTGAATGTGTGTTCTCACAGAAGTCATATGCTACAGCCTCCACTCTATGTTTACAGAGAAAGCTTATAGGAGGTGATAAATGTTACATGAGGACATAAGAGCGGGATCCTAACCTAATAGGACTGGTAGTATTATAAGAGGAGGAAGAGAAAGCTGTCTGCACAGGAACCATGCAAAGGCCATGTGAGCACACAGCAAAATGGGGGCTCTCTGTCAGCCAGGAAGAGTGCAGGACCAGAAACTCAGCGTGTTGGCTCCCTGATTCTGGACTTCCCAGCATCCAGGACTGTGAGAAATAAACTCCTGTTGTTTAAGACACACAGCCTATAGTATTTTGCCATGGCACCCTCAATTGACTAAGATAGTAGTGCACACAAAAAACCAAAGTAGTTTGGTCTCAATCAGGACCCTTCCTGGAACACACACTTCTGATTTCAGTTACTCTCAGACTTTTGTTAGCCTCCAGCTTCTTTCAGGTAGCTCCAGGGTGATGTGACAGTGACATCCCACTGGGATATCCTAGAGATTGTCAACAATGACATATTGCACTAAATCCCACCTTATGATATTCTCAGTTTTTAAAACTCTTCGCTAAGTTTTAAGGACACAATACTGTGTTGTCAACTATAAACACAAAAGGATGGAACTTATCTTGCATATCTGGATATTTATACTCCATTGTCTTCTTGAGGCAGCCTCTAATATTTTGGGTTTGCATATTTTCCTTCATTATATATAACTACTATCCTCAAACCTCTACAAGTGATAATGCTGATACATTTAGAGTCACTGTGAGTTCAGGAAAATTACTTCATTGACCCACACTTTGTTTTAGCTTCACCAGAAAGCGAAACTTTTATGTGACTGGTGGATTTGCCAGAGTATGCCTTAGAAATGAGGAAGGGACCTTTATCAAAGGTATTAAAAGACAAAGACCTGCAACATGGTTATAAACTGGCATTAAAGAGAAACCGTCTTAGGAAACGAGGAACCTAGTGAGTTTGTGAGTGTTTGCAGGAGAAGAGAAGAAAATCAGGTCTATGTGGCTGGGAAGGAGCCATGCTAACTATGGATTGACACCCCAGAATTACTGACATACCACAAAACCACAGGCTTGGAGACAGCATTCTCATAAAGGAAGAGGTTGAGCACAAGGTCACCCACTGGCAGAGGAAAATATTTATTTTACTATTTAGAGTTGTTTTCCTTTCTTTAAAACAACTTTCCTTTAATTCCATAGCAAGAACTTTCTTCTGGTGCTTCTAGTTTATGTGACTTTATTAGAGATTTACCCAGGGCACCAAAGCATCCTACAGAGTATCTAATCATTTCACTAGGTAACGATTAATGCCATGGTACAATTTTGCAATACAACACTCAGTCGATTAATAAATCAATAAAACAGAGCTCTCTTAGTACCTTATCCATAAAGAATAATAATTTATTAATGCAACTATTCCTCGATAGCAACTGTCAGCTCCTTTTGGAAAGTATAGACTGAGTGATTGCATTTCTTGGGAAATGTAATTTAAATATACTGCTCAAAGATCAAATAAATCATTATGTGTGTCAATCATTTTAGCAGAGATCTATACCGTTATTTTAGGTGTTTGCAAGTACAAGTAGTAAAGTTGACAATGCTTAGTATAATATTATAATAGTATAGTATAATGCTTAAAGAATTTGCTTAGTATAATAATAGCAATGCCAATTACAATATCATAGAAACTGGACAGTGCTTGACAGTTCAAAAAATAAATTCCATTGATTTTACAGATTAAATGCTTGAAGACCAAAGAAGATAAGGAAGTTGTGTAGGCTTCATGGGTCTTTAGAACTTTTAAATTAGAGCAACAATCCATGCAGATTTTATTTGTCCTCTTGAAGCTGTTACTCATGAGAAATGCACTTGTTGCTACAGATTGTCAAACATCCAGTACTGAAAGAAGGCTGAAGAGGCAGTGTGAGACGTGGAGATGGAGGACAGCCTCTCTCCAAGCAGAAACAGTTCATGTCATTCACGCAAAGCCCTCACACTTCACCACATAAACATTCACTACTGTTAGAAACATGTGCCAAGATGGTCGGTGGATGCATGGCCTGGGTGGGGACAGTCAGGCTCTGGTTTTGCCTCTCCCTGAGGGCACAGAAGTGGCAGATGCTAGAGACAGTTTAGACCACAATTGTGATCTTCTTCCCTACAACCCAAGAAACAAACCAAAATTGAATCCAGCCATGGCTTGTTTACAATGTTATACATTATTATTGCCAAGGGAAACTTCAAAATTTTCTTGCCCAGGAATCTATGAAAACCAATGAAATCAGAATTTCTGGGCTGGGGCCCTGGCATTGGTAATTTTAACACTCTTCAGGTGAATCTAATGTGCAACCACAACTGAGAACTACTGAGTTAAATATAAAATTAAGCAAAAAAAAAAAAAAAAAAAAAAAAAAAAAAAAAAAAAAAAAAAAAAAAAAAAAAAAAAAAAAAAAAAAAAAAAAAAAGGACATGTAGTGTTCTCCCTTACTGAGCTTTACTGAGAAAATAAAACAATGTTCAGTTAAATTAATTATAGTTTAACTACACTTAGCAAATCATTCCCCATGTAGCTGGCACTGTTTTATATCTGTAGATCTCATTCTTATTTTAAAATTTAAAGTGAGTTAATGTTTAAATCCTAATCTTAATTACCAACACATATTTCATCCCCTCCTTATGTCCTTTGTCTTGATGAAATGTGCTTTAAGCTATTTTCCAGCCAAAAGTAACTATCATTTACAAAATTGCTAGTGCTTGCCTAGCCTTTGTGCTATGCCCTTTGTACATGTAATTTCTTCTTCAGAACAGAACTATGCATTACTAATAATGCCTCATTTTATGTAAGGAGAATTGAGCTTCAGGGAAGTTGTTAGTTGTTCAGACTGCATAGCTAGAAGTGAGAGCAGTTCTGATGCCTCAACATGCTCTTTTCTACCCTGGCTCATTATTTCCTGACAATGGCACGGTATTCCGGCAAAGTCCCAGGCTGGAAATCAGCAAATATGTGCTCTTTTCTGGGTCTGCACTGATGTGATCTCAGACAAGTCTCACAACCACTCTGCACTTGAATTTCTTCATCACAAGGGTTCAAAATGGAGGAAAAAGAAAAAGGAAAGAAGTCAGTCATGGGAGATCATGTTTTGTCTTATATAAAATTCAATTCAATGCCATTTCTAGAAAAGGTAAAGCTATAGGGAGTGAGAGAAGGAATTGGCTACATGGAGGAATTTTCTGGAAGGATGAGTGTGTCCTAAACTGGATTGTGATGATGGTTACACAACTGCATGCAATCACCAGAAATCATAAAACTATATACTTGCAGTGAGAAAACTCTATGATATTTAGGCATTTTGATGGTTTGACTTAGAGTTTTTCAACTTTGTGATGGTGTGAAAGTGTACTCAGAAAACCATTCTGTTTTTCACTTTCATACACTATTTAATAAATTACATGAGACGTTAATGCTTTATTACAAAACAGAGTTGTATGAGATGATTTCTGTTCAACTGTAGTTAAAGTAAATGTTCTGAGAATGGTTCAGGTAAGCAAGGTCAAGCTATGATGTTTGGTCAGTTAAATGTATTTTTGGCTCACAATGTTTTCAATTTATAATGGGTTTATTTGGATGTATTCCCTTATAAGTCAAGAAGCAACTGTATAAAATATACTTCAATAAGACCATGTACCAACTCTAAATAAGGAAGGTAAGCATTTTGTGTAGAAAACTTGTACAAATAAGAAAAAGAAAGGTGATCAAGAGATGGATGGTGGGAGAAAGGAGGGAAGGGAAAATGCATGAAAAAAGGAATTAAGATGATTATGTGCACTTACTGTTTCCCACAAGGAATGTAAATGCTATGCACTACAAACGTACTGCTAGTAACTCTTTTAAAAGGTAATGGAGCTTGCACTACAGGCTGGATGCTGTGCTGATCCTATAAATTCTATCTGCATGTTCACAATACATGAATTTCATTGATGCTTCTTCAAAAACATTTTGATCTATCTTCTTGTGCATCCATTTTAATTGTATCGTTATAACTCTTGACAAATGTGTACACATTTAACCAACACTACAACAAGGATATAAGGCATTTCCATTATTCCAAATCTTTCCCTAGTGCCTTTCCTCATCAGTCCGTCACTCTACACTGCTGGTCCCGGGCATACTGATCTGCTTTCTGAACCATCTTCTAGACCTCCATAAAAATGGAAACAGACAACATGTATTCTCTTGTGTCTGGATTCTCTCATTAAGCATATTGTTTTGGAGACTCATTCATTAATGTTGTCATGTCAGTAATTTGCTTTTTATTATTGAGTAGTGTCACATTGTATGACTATATCACAATTTCTTCTCGAAGATCACAAATAAAGTTGCTATAAACATTTGTGTAGAAGTCTTTTGTAGACTTGTATTTCATTTATCTTGAGTGAATACCAATACCTAGGAGAAGATTCATTGGGTAGCATGGTGTATTGTATATTTAACTTGTTAAGAAAATGCTAAGCTGTTTTCTAAAGTGATTGATTCATATTACAATCTTACTAGCAGTTTATCAACATTCCAGTCACTCTACATACTTACTATCACTTGCTGTTGTTCTGTTATAATTTTTGTTGGTAATTTTTTATTTCACTAAATCTTGTTTTATTTTTTCATTATTTATATCAGCATTTTATTTCTTAACATAATATATTGTGACTTTCTCTATGTCTTAGTTACTTTCTTGCCACAGAGACACAACACCTAACACTCACAATTTACAAAAGGAGTGGTTTACTTTGGCTTGCAGTTTGTAAGGATTTCAGCCCATAGTCTCTGCTGGTTCCTCAGCAGGACAGAGGACATGGTAAAGAGGCATGGCAGAAGAGAAACAGCTCATGGCATGGCAGCAGGAAGTAGAGAGAGATTCATGGAGGAGGGAGTGAGATACATTCTTCCAGGTCACACCCTCAGGGACCCACCTCCTCCAACCAGGTTTAACCTCCTAATATCACACTTTGCTACAAACTCAGCAGTGAACTAGTCAGCTAATGAATATCACACACCCATGATCCAATCTCCTCCTAAAAGCCCTACCTATGAGTGCATGAGGCTTTGGGGGAGACATCTAGATATAAACTGTAACACAAAGTAATGAGAAATATAACCTATGTTTCAGAAGCTTTATGTGCTGATTAATTTGTACTACCTGTCATCATTGTTATTTAAAAAGATTCAAATAAATCACTGCGATTTAGTAAAGTTCTCCCATAACTATTTCATTTATAGGCACTAGTATGAAAGTAACACTGACTGTAATTTTAAGAGAGAACCAGACATTTACCTGGGCAAAATCTGGACACTCACCTAGAATAGTTAAAAGCCAATTAGATAATTGCTGTGGAGCTAATCCTTGGAGGCTTCGTCCTATTATCTGTGTATCTGTGCAGCAGGTAGTGTGCACTCTGAGGAGGAAGCAGCATCATTTCATTCCTTCCACCCTAGCTTTCTTTTTGGTTCATTGGTTTGATAGATTGATCAGGACTTTGGTGAATGAGCATAGGAAGTAAAAAAAAATTGTTTAAAGTTGGCTAATTCTTTTTCATCTCTAATAAACAGGAAGTGATTTCAAGAAGACTCTGTTCTAAAACAGAACTCAATAATGCTTTCTTTCACAAGTTTACAATGAATCTCCTCAAACATTCTTCTAATACCTTTATAGCATAAGCTGTGGATTTCAGTAGGGACATTCCCAAAGTTGTGAAAATTTGTTCCTGGTGGGGTGAAATATTTTTATTCTTTTTAATGTATAAATCACAGCTATTCACACAATACATAAACACATATAATAATATAATTAGGGTACTAAAAGACAGAGTGACCAGAAAAAATCTATAAGAAGGCTCTTTATGGTTGAAATAATGAACAAAATCCTTGGAAAATGGAGTAGGCAGAGGACAGGGGAAGTTTCAGTTTTAATCAAGTCCCCTGGTTAAATTGATTACATAGATTCGACTTGATAGTGATACCTCGAACTCTTTCCACTCTAAAGAGACTGCTTGACCTAAAGTCATTAGCTTTAGAAAAGGAGAGGAAAAAGTTAAAGTCTGTTGGAAAATATTCATAAATTGAAAAATTTCCTTCTTTATCTCACTTTCTTTTATTATAAGACATTTTAGAGCTGGGGATGTAGCACAGTGGGACAACACTTGTCTGGCATGCTTGAGTTCCTGGGTTTCAGCCTAAGTACATGCATGCATACAACAAAACCAAAAATCCAAGCCCATGCAAAAATGATATTATTGTTTCTATTTTTTATTGGTAAGGAAACTAAGGTTCAATAGATAAGCACTTTCAGACTGCACAAAGGATACATGGCAGCTCCTGAGTACAATAAGCCAGTATGAGGACACAAGTTTGGTTTTAAAGTTCATGATTTCCTATCCCCCATTCCATAGCCACCGAGTGCTAGTTGGTGAGAAGATGTCCCATTCAGTTATACTGAGTTCATTGAAAACTAATTCTAATTCCTATGTCAGGACTTAAAGTGTTCTTGGAGTTCAAATTCCAGGGATGACTAAGGAGTGGAAGTGG